>VCNE01011483.1:0-16146 GCA_009869805.1 Oncopodura yosiiana
ATTATAGTTAGATTAGCTACTGCATCTTGAATAATCTGTGAAACCAGTTTTATTCCTGATGAAGGACAAATGCAAATGATTTCGGCGAATATTTTCACTAATCTAATAAATATGTTCCAACTTGTATCCTACAAAGTAATCAAGTTTAAAGTCTCAAGCAGTCATCATCTCATCATATACAACTGTGGTAAGATTTGTTGAATTCAACAATTAAACATGAGTTTTAAACTAAATTACTTGTCTTCTTAGAGTTTTGAAGTAGCAGAGAAAAAATGCATTTGAAATTGCTTCTATTTGGAGTAGTGACTCTGATTGTTGTCAGCCAATCATTTTGTGCTCCAGTTGCTCAAACGAGAGATATAGAATTTGATGAGCCATCCAGTTCAACAAGTAGTCCTCCTTCTGCTTATGCTTGTGTTGGCTGTTTCTCTACAAATGACAATGGAAATTCTGATCCTGGTCAACTCGACGATGATGAATCATAGTGCCTGCCATTTTATTTTCAAAAACTGTTTTGAACTCTTTTAAACTCTGAATCTAAATTGCTAAAATTATAATTGACTCATTAAAATCACTATATATATATTCATTGGATATAATATTCAACGTTTCATGTGTTCATGTCTTGTCTTTATTAATTATATATTTCATGATTATGTACTGCACTGTTTACCAATAAAAAAACCAGTCTCAAGGACATCAGATTAGAAACCAGAATAAAAAATACCACAAAATTGAATATGCTTTCTGTTTTATTATTCTGAATGGTATTATGGGAGGAAGACATGTTGGTAATATTTAATGTCTTATTCCTTGTTGTTTCGTTTGTTGTGACAATAAGTACAAGTGTTGAGTTACCCTTGATTTATAAATGTTTTGATTTTATTGGAGACAATAATAGTGTTTCTATTCTGACAGTACCTACTTTGAAGAACGAATACGCTCTCACATTCCGGTTAGCTATCATATTAATTACTTGTAGTATAGAGTAAAACTTTATTAACAAATTATCTTAGTTTGGACCTAAATAAAAACAAATGGAGTAATAACCGATCTCTATCACTAAAATTAAATGAACCAAGAGAAGTAGCAGTAACATACTTTGCTCCGGATGGCTATTTAACAATCAACAAAACAGAAGCATACCCTCCTTCTCAATTGCATCCAAAGGTACGTTTGTGAGAACATAATTTTTTGTTGATTGATTAATTCACTTAAAAAATATAATTTCAGGCTAACAACAGACGACATTGAAATAATTGTTTCCGAAGATATAAACGTCCCAACTATTTACAAATGCTGTGAAATTGGATCAAGTCTAAACTTTGGTGCTCGCAGAAAATGCACTAAATCAGGTCCCATTTTATGGAAGCCTAAATTCTTTCAAAGTAATGATCCTTTTACTGAAATCATTTCTGAACCAGAAATTAGTAGTCCAGTATTTAAATTTGGTTTACCACAATGTGAGAATGGTCGTCGTCCCTTTTCAGTTGTTGGGTTAATTTCTGGAACAACGTATCGACTCTTGGATGATGGACGAGTAGTTTTTCTTCCAAATTCAAGAAAATGGGAAACAGTTACAAAAAGTTATTGCATTGATGGTCTAGTCAATTTTACATCAGTATTCAATAATAGTGAATATTCAGGATTATATGAGAACCGAATTTTTCGCATCTGTCCAAAGAATTTACCGGAATTTGTGAGTATATATATTACATATTACAACATAGTTAATTTACCAATGTATAATTTTTTTATATCTTTACATACAGAAATATGTATCATATGGCTATGCAGTTGTCCTACTTTTATCCTCAGTTTTTATTATGATGACAATGATTGTATACTTTCTTTTATGGAAAAAGCAAAGTAATATTCATTCTTGGACACTTCTTTGCTATCTTGGCTCAATGCTGATTACTTTCTGTAGTTACTCTACTACACATATTATAGGACTTCTTCCTAATCGCAATGAACTCGTAAATACTTCATTCTGCTATTTCAATGGTCTTATCTCACATTATTTCATATTGTCAACATTTACTTGGTTGACAACATTGAATCTTGACTTTTGGTGGAAAATTTGGTAAACTTATAGCTAAATTGTTGAATTGTATCTTTGAAGATAACCTAATGATTGTTTTAATTAGCCATTCACTACCAAATGCATCCACTGAGCACAACAAGAAAAAATTTATGATTTATTCAGTATTTTCTTGGGGAATTTCAGCCATTGTTATTTTGGTTGGTGTAATTCTACAAAAAATATATCCGTAAGTTGATTTATGTAAAATATTATGAAAAGAGTTCTGAATTTTCTTTCCTGGTATTTTAGAAATAAAGAGAGTCTGGTAATTGTTCCAGATTACATTTTTGGATGTCAAGTTGCAAGTTGGGCTCAAGGACACTACATTTATTACATTATTGTTGTAATGCTAATATTAAATATTATTTTTACTATCTTGACATGTGCTACACTACTCAAACATAAAAAATCTCAAGCAAATGTCACATCTAGCAAGACAACTGTTGGCTTTGTTATATTTCTGAAAATGTTTATATTAATGGGTTTGAGTTGGTTTCTTGAATTTGTCAATTGGCTTATCTATGATCCAGAGAGTGAAGTTAGTATAATAAGATCTTTATTGATATACTTAAATGCAGTCCTGAATTTAAAAACTTGATATTATTAACGATAGACTTCATGGTATTGGATTGCTGTGGCTTTCTTCATTTACTTTCAAGGCTTGTGGATTTTCCTCATTCTCATTTGTAAAAGGAGGATCCTAACTGATTTGGAAAATGCTTATCCAATACTTAAACGTAAGATACATAAAAATTTTAATATAAGAAATGTCATTTTTAATATATAAAAACTTTGTAATTTTTCAAATAGACATAACTAATCCATTGAGAGAATTTTTTGAAAGTAAAAGTGTAACTGAATCAATTGAGATACACAGTGCTTCATCTAATAATGCTCTTGTAACAAGTTCAAAAAAATAATTTATAATAAATTCTTAACTGAGTATTATTATTTTTTAATTTTTACACTGGTGTCTCAAGTTTTATTAGACGACAATTGTAACATGATGATTGCATACGTTGTACATAGTCCAAACAGCTATTATATAGAGATTTGAGTTTCATTATTTAGTTGAGTATCATTAAAATAATAAAAGAAAATTGCATTTTCTTACCGAACCAACAAATCTATGCGTAATTAGGAAAAAATCAGCACCAGTCATTCCAACTTGGGCAGTTGTTGCTTCAATAGACAAGACAGTAAGAAAAGTGTCATTTTCTGAACTCAGCACATTGCGCTTTAGTTTCCATTCTATTAACCAATTCCGTAATGATTTTATCTAAAGTTATATAAGGATTTATTATGGATTTTTTGATACAAGTCAACAAAACTTAATGATTCCTCACCTGAGAATTTGCTTCAGCAGCAATCAACATTTGTGTCATATACCAAACAAAATATAAAATATACTCAGCTTTCTGTGCCCAATTTTTCTCATCAAATAAATGTACCATTCTTCTAGAATAGTATAAGACACAAACTAGAAATGCATTGACTACTATAATTGAACCCATACTATTTATACAATTGATAGTTTTCTTCAATTCACAGAATCTTTGATCAACTAAATATAATGAAGCTTGTGGATTATTCTGAAGGAATTTCGCAAATCTTTTACAAATTCTATAGATTGCAAATGCAGCACAACAAACGTAGGATTCAAATATAACTACTAGAGCATATGTATAACTCTTAATTATTTGAAATAGGACAGCATAAACTAAATGATTGGAACTGCTAATTTCTTCATCAGTCACTGTTGCATTTTGTCTATCAGAAAAAAGTACTTGAAGAAGTTGTCCATAAGATTCTTTAAATTGGAACCAATACTCATCTTTAGAATAAATTTTAGTCCAGTATACAAATTCATAGAATAGCATGCCACCCATTATTACTACTATTGCATAATTACTCAATTTATAGTTTTTACTCTCTGATTTATTTGAATTGCAATAGATGAGTAGAAGAGCTTGGAAATTCTTTTTGAAAAATATGATGGTTATAGGCCAAGATAAATAATATAAACTTATCAGATCAAATTGTACAAAATAAAATACATTTTCTGGCTCTTGTCTAAGTGAAGGAGCCTTAAATTTATGATACCAAATTAAGTCTATTAAAGTATTGAAGCACATCAATATGAAAGAGATGAAACAACAGATCCGCAATGCTTTGGACTCCACAAATTGATATTGACGTGTAAAAGAATTCCATTTATATCTGAAAGGAGAAAATCCAAGAAAATAAGAAAAATTTAGAAAGATTGCTATACTGTCAATGTCTTCCATATTGGCTATCGTACTGAAGACAAAAAATTAAAGAAAAAGTAAATGTGTTTATTGGGCCATTTCTTTTATTGCAACATATAAAGCAAACATTAATTTGATAGATTACAATATTGAGTGGAAGTCCAAAGTTCATAGTGAGTCATTTTCTTATTGATGAAGAAGCTAGCTATATTGATTTTGAACTTTTATCTAGGGTGAATTATGCAGATTACAATAAAGCCAGAAGAATCAGTTATATTTATGTTACAATGTATGAAACGCTTGAGAATTTATTCAGAGTTCATTGCTCAAAATATGTTATGTGACTAGCTTAAATATATATTAAATATTAGTTCTGTTTCTACTCTTACATAAGGTACAACACATTTATTTATTCTATAGACATCATGAAATCATCACTTTCTTCCTGTTTGTTTGTTTTACTTTGTATCTGTATGCTGACTTGTGGCTTAGAAGAAATTCAAATTAGACAACACGTTCTTATTGCTACCGATGGAAATTTTCAACAAATTTTGGACAATAATGAATTTGTCTTGGTTAATTTTTGTAAGTATATAGAATGCATTAACTAAGCTACTAGATAAATAAATTCAAGTGTTCTTTCACAAAAGATGCAGATTGGTGTGCCTATTGTAGAAATTTTGCTCCACAATTTGCTCGAACTGCCAAGAAACTCAATGAAACTGGTTCTATTATCAAATTAGCCAAACTTGAAGTTGATGAAGAAGTGGAAACCTCCAATGCCTATGAAATTAGTATGATACCAACTATAAGCTTATTCCATAGAGGACAAATAATTGCTCAATATATTTCTGTTAAGTAAAAAAAAGACTAATTATAAGATTTAAATATTGATCGATTCCATCAAAATTGACTTCTAGGTCAAAGAACTGCTGAAAAAATTATTGAATGGCTCAAAAAGAATGTTAGATATGTCAGAGCAGCTACAACTACTACAACTACAAGAAAACCATCAACAATTGCCACTACAACCACCGTTCCTTCTACGACTAGTAGAACTTTTCGTCCTAAGATAATTACAAAAGCAAGTGACTTTGTAAAAATTTTCTTGTGTGATTTTTTAAAAGTGTGTATCACTCATTAAATTATTTAATTTTCTAGTGTAATTTAAAACATTAATAAAAACAGTTTTCATTATTATATTGCACAATAATTAATCTAATATTCCAACAATACTTTCTTCGACTTCAACTGCAAAATTGGTGTCTGAGCACATTTCATGCATTTCGGCGACTTCTCAAGTTTTGATATGTTGACAAAATTTTATCTATCTCTCTTGCGTTTACATTTGATCTTATCGTGAACTTCACGTATGTGATCTCGAAGATGGTTTCTACTTTTGTATCCATTTCCACACACAGCACATAAAAAATCTCTACTTGTTTCATGTACAAGTTGATGGGATTCATATATTGGTTTGTAAAGGAAGAATTTTGGACAAAAATTACATTGATACCTAGGCCAACTAGGATCAGCTAACTCAAAATGATGTATTTTTATGTGTCTAGCTAAATGACAGTTTTCCAGAAATTTTTTTCCACAACCTTCACAAACAAATGTTTCAACATCAACAATTTTGTCAGAATGCTTCATTTTCTGTTGATGAATAATTAAAGGTCTTATGCGTTCAAATCTTCTTCCACATCCTTCATAATCACAGAGGTACTTTTTCATTCGATGTTCATTATTATGAATAACTTGATAGTGACTAACCAGATTTACTGGATTAGCAAACTCCTTTCCACAAATTTGACAAACAAGTTCTTTATTCTGTAAGATTCTTATAGCTGATTCATTTTCAGGGAGTATGTGGCCTTCCTTTTTTTGATGACGTAACAATGATAATTTACCTCTAAATGATCTTAAACATCCATCATATGTACATTGGACAAATCCTATTGGTAAATCGGCTTTATTATGACCAGTTTCCTGTTGATGATTTTGAAACGAAACTACAGAAGAGAATGCTTTTTCACATTTTTCATGTAGACAAGAATATATTTTATTTCTCCGAGAAATAATTGATGTCGTTTTGATATGTTCACATCTTTCCTGATGAAATAAAAGATGAGATTCTGTTGAAAATCTTTTGTTGCATCCATCATTAGAACAGGAATAGTTGTCAATTGTCTCTGGCTCAAGATGTCCTAGGCGTTTTTGATGTACAAATAGATAATGTGGTTTAGTAAATGCTGTTTCACATTTATCATACATACAACAGTAGAAAAATGGCTTTTCACTACTAGAAGAATCATCAAAGTGCTTATTCATTTGTTGATGAAATCTAAGATACATTTTGCCGGAAAATACTTTATCACAACCAACAGTAGGGCAACAGAAGCTTGAATTATATCCTGTATCTCTACATTTACTATGACCAGTTTCCTTTTGATGTGTCAGAAGCTTGAGATTTTCAGCGTAAGCTTTTTCACATTCTTCTTCCATACACATAAAAACTCTTGTCTTTTCAGCTGTAGGGTCAAGAAAGTGACATTCTTGTAGATGAAACGTGAGATTTGAATTAGTTGGAAAGACTTCATTACAACCAAGATTGATACAATGGAAAGTTTTGTTTGATTTTTGTAAAATTCTGGATGACTGGCATGCCTTTTGTAGTAGTTGATTATTAGTTTTATTAATGGGCTCAAGAATAACTTTAGGTATTCTAGTTTCTCCAGGAGCCAAGTTTGGTGGTACTTGTGGTAATAAATCAATTACAAATTCTTGTTGTACAATATCAGGAATTGACGACAAGTCATCAGATTTTGTATCATCATAGTCCACGTCCATTTTAATATTGTCAATAAATTCATCATCCTCTATTGAATTGTCTGCTGTCTGACATTCATTCTCCGACGATATCACTAAAAAATAAGAGAATATATTAATTCGAGTACTGCAAAGACAATTTGGCTTTATAAAACTTACAGTTAGCAAGATACTTTCTAAACTGATTGAATTCTGAAATGTTTTTGTTAGTAGTAGATGATGTTGACGAAAGCTTAGTTTTTAAATATAAGCTTAAGTCATTAATCTTGGCTTCCAATAGAGCTACTTGGTCCATTAATTGTTGGCCTTCAAAAATCTTGAAAAGACAATCAGAACATAAATTCCATCCCGTTAATTTTGTTTTCATCTCTGGCTGATAAAGTTTTAAAAGAGAGCAAAGCGATGCGGAAGAATTTGGTGGTATTTTCATTAAACTTTGGACATTGCTAGCAGCAGTGTCACAACAAATTAGGCATGGATCACTCATTGTAGACAATATGAAATCAAACTGCAAAGAAAAGAAACGACCACGAGTAAATTAGCAAACCTAAAAAACTGCAGAACTTTGTTAAATAAGAAAAAACTTACATGCTGCTAATCTCTAAGTCACGAACTATATGAAATACAACACTAACTACATTCACTTCTATATTTTACATGAAAATAACTCAAAAATAATCACTTTCAGTTTTTTTATTTTTTTGCTGACACTTCTTTCTTTTCGTGCAATTTTATTTTTGGTTCCCGCCGTCAATATCATTCATTATTGTTTGCCTTTGTTGCTTCATGAAAAAAGTAAAACCCAAAAAGCCTTTTTTTGATTTTATTAATTCATCTACAAAAATATATTACTAACTAAAAGATCTGTTTTTTATTATTCTAAATACGAAAAGCGTCGAGTAAACTTCTTGATAGATAACGATGACGAGTATCGAGCCAGACAAGCATCAGAAATCTGCAAAAAAAAACATGTAACGATGTAACTTATACTTTCTATATAAACTTACATTATGCCAATCAATTATCAATGTCTTCAATAATGGCATTTTTGAAAATACCAAATACAACGACACTGGTGAAATGACTTGTAATGGTTTTGTAGTTGTCAACTGGAGAGTCTTAATATCTGCCAATAAGTAATAAATAAATAAAAATCATAGCAAAAATCCGTTCTCTATATTTTTAAAAGCAACCTTACTGTTCATTAGAAGAAATGGTGATTTGCTGTTAATAGTTTGAATCTGTTCCCATAATTCAGAACTACACTCTTCTTCTACAATTATCTCCTCATTGCCTTTCAATTTCAACAATTGTTCCAACTCTCCACAACAATTACCATCAACACAACTAATATAAGAATCAAACCAATTTGGAATATAACTTTCATATTCATCACAAAAATCATGAGCACAAATCTCAATAGAACAAGTGTCTAATTGAGTCCATCCAATCATTGCTGATGACATGTGTCGAACTAATGTATGATTTTCTTCACATTCTAAATGTAAATGAGTAACATTAGGAAATATTTCTTGCATTATATTTATTGCATTTCGTGTTGGAGGTTGAGGTGAGTACCATTTTGTTATTAGAGATAATTTCTTTAAACTTAAACAAGGTTTCATATTTTGTCCATTTACAATTTCTTCAGATACATTTGTACTTAGGGTCAGTGTTTCTAATTGAGGTAAATGGATTTCGAAATTTAATCCTTCAAAGAGAAAAGGGCCTTCTTTTACTACAGAGATTGTCAAATGTTTCAAATGAGAAAATACTGGGCATTGTATTTTAGTTTTAAATCCATGAGGGCACAGAATTTCTAAAGACGTTAATGAATCTTTTAATAAGTCAAATAGATCAATAAGTGTTGATACTTCTGGTTGTGGTACATCAATACTAGTTTTTGATAACATTAATTCTAATTCCTCTTCTGATATTTCTTCTGAATGATTTGTTGAGATTATGGATTTTCCTGACTCAAAACTAAATCCAAGTTTTTTCAAATGCATTCCATTTCTTATAAGTTGTGTCAAAGTTACAAAATCATTTTGAGTCATTTCTCCTAATTTCAATTCATTAACTTTAGTAAACCAGCTAGATGATCCACTTGTTAAAATTTTTGATGCTGGAGCCAATGGTAAGCTTACAGAAGTCAGATTTGGTGCTTTGGCTAGTAACTTTGGAGTAAAAATATAATGGCCACAAGCTTCCGTAATTTCAATACAAGTTAGATTTTCTAGCAGTGTCACATTATCTAAGTTTACATTAGAACCATCATAAACCGAAAATTTTAATGTTGAAATCTGCCTATGAATCATTTTTAATAATTTAGACACTGCGTTATCTTCTAAGCCAGAAAATGAACTAATTTCCAAATGTTGAATAAATGAACTTTGTAATGCTAGGAATTTGGAAATGTATAAATTTAGGTCATCTTCACAATTGAGAATAAATGTTGGACATGCTACAGGAAGATATTTGAATTTCTTTATAAAATCTTTGGTAAACTGATCTATTGTTTTATGTTCTGGATATGCTCGTATTTCTATTAGAGATTTTGTAAAGAAATGAGTTGATGAGGTCTTGTTCCATAGTTTATTGACAAATCTGCATGTTGCTAATGTTGAGTAGTCCAAGTAGCAAAATATTTTGTGGCCAACCTAATGTTTAAGTATAGCTTGAGTCTAAAATTTCTTTAAATTGTCGTCATGTTTTGAGACAAACCTGAGAAATTACTTCCTCTTCCAGAGAGAGTGATGCTCGCTGTTCCTTGATGTCTTCTGAATTGTTGGAATTGGGTTTCATTGTTGTCAAAAGGAATTTTTTATTTCTTTTAGAATAGTGGACACAGGAGAATATACAACTACTGAATTTATTGTATTACTCCACTAACCTTGAGTACATTGTGCTGTGTTGTGTATAATAATATTTTTCTCTCTCATGCAAACTTCTTACACTGTGATCTATTTTCGGATCCAAAAGTTGGCAATGAAAATAGTTTTACCTTCGTTGTCTTAACTCATGCTTGGCTGCATGAGTAATTGACAAGTATGCTTTTAAAAATATATGGCTTCTGTTATTATGCAATAGCAAAAGCCATATATTTTAAATAAATACTTTTAATATTGATCTAATTAATATAAACAAACGTATTGCATCAGTTTGTTATTCAAATGTTATTTACCATAGTCGGTCATACATCTCACTTGTCAAAAAGCGTGAAAATGGAGCATTTTTTCAGTTTAGATACTACAAAACACTTGAGAAAAAATTGAATGAAAAATAACATATTTACACATCAACCAATTTTCATATCAGAATGACTGATGAAATGATCAATATGATTTCAAGTGGAGTATTGATTTTCATATAAATACTCACGCATTTTCACTTTATTACATTAGTTTCATCATTAGCTATTAGCATTTCAAGCCATAATGTCGTTCAAATTACTTTTGGTTGTCGCTTTAGTCTCATTGGCAGTAACTCCAGCCTTTTGTCAATGGGATCCTAATTTTGCTACTGGAAGAACAACTATAGTAATTTGTTTACCTTTTCTACATTTCATAGGGTGCACTTACAATACTCAATTATTATAATTTTGCATTTCCAGACACATCTTTTTGAATGGAGATGGAATGATATTGCAGACGAATGTGAAAGATTTCTAGGCCCATTTGGCTATGGAGGTGTACAAGTTTCTCCACCTAATGAAAATGCTGTTTACAACAATCCCTTCAGACCATGGTACTATATTATTATAATTTAAGTTATTTTAAATTTTACTAAATTGCTAGCATTTTCTAATTAGGTGGGAAAGATATCAACCAGTAAGTTATAACCTTGAAACTCGTTCAGGAACAGAAGTTGAGTTTCAATCAATGGTTCGTCGTTGTAATGCAGTTGGTGTAAGAATTTATGTTGATGCTGTCATAAATCATATGACGTCCGATGAAATTGCTCAAGGAATAGGTACTGGTGGCTCAACGTATGACAGCGATGCCAAAAGTTATCCTGGTGTTCCATATTCAACTTTAGATTTTAATGGGCGACACAATTGTCCAACTGAAAGTGGTGTAATTGAAAATTATCAAGATCCAATCCAAGTAGGTTAATATATTACTTTTTTAAAACTTAATATAAACCATAAGTTCTTTTTGTGATTCAAAGGTTAGAAATTGTGAATTGCTACGTCTTCGTGATTTGAACCAAGGAAATCCATGGGTCATATCAAAACTTGTTGAATTTCTTAACAGACTTATTAATTATGGTGTAGCAGGATTCAGAATTGATGCTAGTAAACATATGTGGCCTGCAGATATGGAAACTTTGTTGGCTCAACTTAATAATTTGTCTGTATCACATGGATTTCCAAGTGGAGCTCGGCCATTTATTTACACTGAAGTTATTGATTTGGGTAATGAGCCAATTGGAGGAGATCAGTATTATCATTTAGGAAGAGTTACAGGTTAGAATAAAAAGAGATTTAAAACATGTATTACAGAATGTATAAATTATTTTATTACAATTAGAATTCAAATATGGAATGAGACTCGGTGAAGTTTTTAGAGGCTATGACTATTTAAAATATTTACACAACTTTGGAGAAGGATGGGGATTTTATCCAGAAGTAAATGCTCTTGTATTTATTGACAATCATGATAATCAACGTGGACATGGTGCAGGTTAGTTTAGATTAAACAATTTTTTTGTGATTTTTTTAATTAATAGTGTGATTTAAACAACACTGGTGCAGGTGGACAAAACATTTTAACATTTAGACAACATCGTCAATATAAAATGGCTACAGCGTAAGCAAACTTAATTATGGTATCTCATATAATTTGTAGAGATATTAAAATTGTACAAATTATAAAAACAGATTCATGTTAGCATTTCCATATGGTGTTACTCGTGTTATGTCTTCCTATTTTTGGGAACAAGATTTTGATGAAGACGGAAATGACACAAATGATTGGGTAGGACCCCCAAACACAAATGGAAATACAAATCCCGTTCCAATAAATCCAGATCTAACTTGTGGAGGTGGTTGGATTTGTGAACATCGTTGGCGACAAATATATAACATGGTTCAATTTAGAAATACTGTACAAGGAACTACATTAAATGATTGGTGGGATAATGATAACAATCAAATTGCATTCTGTCGTGGAGATAAAGGATTTATTCTTATTAACGGTGACACATATCCAGTTTCAAGAAATTTCCAAACTTGTCTTTCTCCTGGTGTCTACTGTGATGTCATCAGTGGCAGTAAAAACGGTACAAGATGTACTGGAAATATTGTCACTGTTACAACAGGAGGTTGGGCTCAAATTTCACTTTCCGATGCCGCAGAAGATCCAATTGTAGCAATTCATGCTAACGTAAGTTTCTTTTATAAATTAATTGAAAAATCGTTGTCTAATTTTTATTCTTTATTTTCAGGCTAAATTATAAACTCCTGTTATGTAAATTGTTTTATATTTCACAAAGTAATTTAGCTAATTACTTATTATTGATTTAGAAATAAATTAGACTAATTACTTAATCTAATAAACTCTCAGTAATTTGTCTGCTTAACTTCATATTTGAGATGTCCATCAATCGAACCAACTGCTTGTGCAAATCCATAAAATGGGTTATAATTCTTGATAGTCTCACTTGTTTATTCTCTTTACAAAACTTTAGCCATCATATTGATAATCATAAACGAATATTCTGTCATCTTAAAACTAAGAAATCTTTAATTCAATTAATTTACAATGTGACATTACTACTGTATTTAGTGTATACAGTAATTTACGTACTTTTAAACCTAAATGAAATATTTGCATATTTCTTCAAAAAGGAAACAGATAAAACTGCATTCACATTACAAATTAAATTAAATATTACTGGCTCTGTTTTATTACTTATTCTGAGTTTTATCCATAGACAAAATTTGATTCAAATTATTGAAAAAATTCAGTATATCAATATTATTCTTTCAGATATTGATGGCAAGTTTAATTACTTTGATTTAACTCAAGCCAATAGAGTCAATAAAATTGCTAAAATATTTATTGCCAATACATTTCTTGTACTTTGTGGTCTAATATCCCGTGTAATTATTCAATGTAGTTATTCAAATGTTGGATTTTGTGCTACTTATCAAGCTATGATAAACTATATACTTTCAGCTAATTATACCTCGTTAATTCCTAGTTCATTGGTATGTACTTTTATGACATTGTGTGTTATTACTAAAGGATACTTTACTAGAGTCCATGATTACATGAAAGTTATACTAAATGAATTTGACCATGAAAAACTCATTACTTTTGAAAAGCTTCGTATTATTCACGAAGATATTTGCCAATTAGTCAGATTAATTGGAAAATGTTGCGGAGTTCAGGTAAACAAGTTATGTAATATGAAGTTATTAATTAAAGACGTTCATTAATTGATTCTATTATTGTTAGCTATTGATGATTTTATGCAATTCTGTAATTGCATTAACACTTGGAGTCTACGGAATATATTTTGGTATAAGTCAACAGAATTTTACAACAAATTCTTCCAACTATCCTTCAACTGGTATAACTATATGGATGTATCAAATGATTTATTTATTCACACTTTCGCTTTTGATTGTTATACCTGCACAACAAGTCTTAAATTCGGTACTAAATACGCACATTTCATAGTACAATTTGCGTATTTACAAGTTGGAATTTTTATTTGTAAATTCACATCTAGGTATATTCTCCAGCCAAACTGATGTGTGACTATGAAATACCTTTGGAAAATAAGCAACTGGAAATTCAGGTAAGCTTTTTAGTAATTACTTTAAAAATATTCATATAATGCGTCATTATGCTCATATTAATTTGCTATTTTGTATAGATTATACATTTCATGCAAAAACTATCAACTAAAAGTCTAAAAATATCAGGAATGAACATTGCATCTGTTAGAATGAGTAGTTTATCAATAATAGCTATTAATGTAATAACATATTTGGTTGTATTGACACAATATCGATTTGAAAGTGAGCACAATGCAAAAATAAAACACTTAATTAGCTAATTATAAATGTAAATAAAATATAAAGATTAATAATATGTAGATCTTGTTGTATGTTTAATTAAACTTTATTTCAAAGTATTATTGTAATTTTGACATTGAATGCTTATAATAACAAATAGTGAAGGCTTCACTTGAAACATAATTTATAATCATGCAAAATTTACAATAAAATTCAAAGCATTTCAATGAATTGTTATTTTAGATAAATTCAAGAGAGAAATAATTAACAAAATGTACAAAAAGTGAATGTCATATTATTATTATTGCATATAGTGTAGAGAGCTTGATCATTATTTATTTTTTAGCCTTGCCATTATTGTTAGAATTTTTATTTCCCACTTTATTAGAAGCAATTTTACATCCAATTGCACCAGCAAGACAACTTGCACTAACAACTGGTGGAACCCAAACAGGAATAGCAGCCAAAATTGGAAGAGCAGCAGCACCTTTAAAGAAAATTAATTTTTTTACTCGTCTCAAAATCTAAAATCAATATCATTACCTCCTGTGAACATTATGACTCCTGCAGCACCAGCAACAACAGTTCCAGCTAAAAGAACGCAAGCAGCACACTTAAAAAATCTTTTCCACCAACTCTTTTTCTCTGTAATATAAATATACTAATATATTGAAGTTCAGCTTTAGTATAAATATTTTATTACTAACCAGGATTTGGTGTACTATCAGGAATATTATCACTAGTCTGTGGCCCATTATTGTTGTTACTCAACATAGCAGCAACTTCAGAAATATCCTCTGGAGTAAAATTATTTATACGTTTCTCACGAATAGATTTAAGCTTTCTTTCAATTGCTGGACCTTTTTCAGGATGTCTAGTAAGAAAACTGGCTACAGCCATCAAAAGATCTTCAGAAGTTGTAAGTCTTGAAGTAAGTACTCTGATTTCATTATCTTTTTCAGCAATTGTCTGATCTCTAGATGCAATCGTAGCTTCCAATCTTTGAATTGTTGCCTCATGAGTTGCGACAACGTTTCTAAGATCATTGACAGTGAGCTCAAGTCCAGCAACTAATTGATTGAGTTCTCTCATTGTTTCTTGTTGTTGTTTATTAAGAGTATAGCCTTCATTGATAATACCCATTAATCTTGCATTAGTGCGATCCTGTTCTTGACGAAATTTTTTATTTTTCTCAATCTCGTTTCTTTGCATTTGATACAAAATTTCCACACGTTGATCAACATTGTTAGCATGTTCAAATTCTCTTGGTGGATTTCGAACAACTTGTAAATTAGGTTGAGGAACAGAATGTGGATTTTCTCTTACTTCATTGTTGACAATCTCAAAGTCTAATGGTGCAGCCATTTTGTTCTGTAGAAATTTAATTCAAGTAATTATTGGTAATTATTTTTTTAAAAAACACAAAATGTAAAATATTCACTTACCAAAGTTAGAAATAATAAGACGCACTAGCACAAAAATGTTTAGATAGGTAATTTTTAGAGACACAGTTTACCAGCGTCAAATGTCCAGTGAGATAGAAAAGAGAGTGTCTCTGTCAATAGGCAATATGTAATATAGAGTTTGGGAAGAACTTGTTGAAGAAGGTTCAAGAACAATATAATATTATAAGTTGTAGGCACTTTATAATATGCAGTGTATATTATATTTTTCTATTTGAGTCGGCTATTTTACAATATCTTATTTCTTAATAATATTTTTCATGAAGCTCATACAGAGAGAAAAGAACAAGTAGAGCATTTTCAGATAAGCTGTCGTATAAGCTTGGTTGATATTTCTCTTGTTTCTTTTATCGTAGAGTCAGCCTCTTATTCTTGGTCTCATGATGTAAGGTCGGTTGGCCTGAACAATCCTTCCTTGACAGTGTTAACATACATGTGTTAACATTACAAAATACATACAACTCTCAATTCAGTGGGAGGAGTTATTTA
>VCNE01011506.1:0-31996 GCA_009869805.1 Oncopodura yosiiana
TTTTCTAGATTTGATCCAAAAGAAAAAGAACTACGCACTAGAGAAAGTATATATAGCACTGTTATAGAGTAACTAATAAAGCAAAAAAAAGAAATATGAAGTTTGATTCGTGATCTAAATTCTCAATGATATGTCATATCATATACCGCTGACTTGGCTTCATATATGACATGTTGTTGAGAATATTAATCAGTTTTGTGTTTTCTTCAAGATTCTTTTTAGAAGATATCTTGTTTTTAAGCTAAAAATTGTTTACAACCAAATAGACAAGACAAAACAAAAGATTCCATTTCTAAAGCCAATTTGGAACTAATATTATATGCACATAATAATGTCAGAGGCTTATAAACAAGAAACGTGTGGTTAGAATCATACACGCTTTAATGAGCTATTCCTTCGTGTAAAACTTCTTACACCTCCGCTTAGGTTTTTAAGTAAAAGTTCATTATTATTAACCATAGATTGAGAAAAAGAAGACAATGTAGTAAAAGTTTTATAAGGTGATATGCCTTTTCAAGGTAGAAGAGACAATGATAAATGGTTTTAGTTTTAAACTTTTACAAGTCAAACGCACTAAAGCTTTAAACGCAGTAGCTAATGAACATTGTACAAATTAAATTAATAAGGAGTCTTTTTACGAAGGAATTGAGAACTGATAATACGTTTTGTATCTTTATAGCAAATAAAAATATGACACTATACAGAGGTTAACTTTATGCTAAAATGAAACTTGCAACCAGTAGGAGACGCAACATGAAGATTATCGCTATATGCCTTGAAAATGCTAAGGCTACTATTAGTAGCCTATTGCTGATATTATGACGATCGATGGTTAAAGCTATATACTTTGTAATGAGTAATGAGAGATAATAAATAGACAATTGTTTCAATTTAGATACCTTTTGTTGTACCATAAAGCATATGTATCGTAAATGAACACATGTATACAAATTTTGTATTTCATATCGCAAATTATGTGTCACAGTCATAATCTGGCTAAAGATAACACGTTACTACGATATCGATAATCAACACTTTTATCTATATAATCCATTACTCATTCTCACTTTCAACAAACACGACCGAGTTTTTTGTCTAAAAAAATGAAGCTACGAAGATGTCTCCTAATAACAATTTCAATAGTGATATTTGTCATATTTTTAATAGTAACTGACATTGGTCCAAGTATAGTGCGATCAACTCTAGTGACATTTGGTCCAAATGATACATACGTATATCACAATTCAACAAATAGTTACTCTACTCCTCGTCAGAAATGTAAATGTACAGGATACAATGTTACTACTCAGTGCTCAATATCGTCTTCTACAATTAGATCTATGTGTAGTGATGAAGCAACTTGTTTAGGCTTAGGTCAAAAAGTAATCTCAATGTCAATTTATGTTGAAGATCTGAAGAATGTGCGTCACACTTATAGATACTTGAGTAGAATACCAGAAATTTTAAAACAAGTGAAGGAATTGTATCCAAATTGGGTTGTAAGAATTTATTCCAATATTCCAATTCAGAGTTATGTTCCAATTTGTTTTTGGATTTGTGATAATAGTCATTTGTTTTGGTGTGATGTTACTCATATTTCTATATCAGGTTAGTACAACTTAAAATAAGAGATATGTAGCATAGCATCTAATTTTTTTTATTCTTCTCACGTCAGATCATATAGCTAGAAATTTGGAAAATGTCAATGGACGAATTTGGCGTTTTTTACCAATGGGAGATGAGACAGTTAGCATTACAATTTTTAGAGACTCTGATAGTTACATTACAAAAAGAGAACGAGAAGTTGTAGCAGAATGGGAATCTTCTAATAAAACTTTTCATATAATTCGTGACAGTCATCATCATAGATCAGAGATTCTTGCTGGTATGTTTGGACTTAAAAATAAGCCTCAATTCAAAGAAATAACAGAAAACATAATTCAGGTATATACAAGTTTTTTTAAAAAAATTATTATTTACACTAAATTTTAATTTGCTTTAGCATGGCAGATGGAATCATAGAAAAGAATTTGATCAAGATATTTTGAAAAAACTAATCTTCTATCCATATCAAAAAGATTTATTGATTCATGACAGCTATTATTGCTACAAGCCGAAGTTAATGGCTAATGGAATTCGCAGCTTACCATTTCCATCAAAACGATTAAGATTTCATTTTGTTGGTGAACATTGGTGGAATACTAAACCACTTTCAGAATGTCCAATTGAATGTCGACCCAATCATGGTAAAGATTGGAAATATTGTTAATCTTTATCGAGTGTTATCATCTTCATGAAATTGTATAAAGATGACTACATATGTTACCAATGTTGTTAATATCTAGTAATTAGAAAAAATACTTTAATTTATGTGATAAAAAGATATATTGTAAATATTTATACTGTTGTTAATAAACGTCGATCGATTGTAAAGAAAAGTGCTGGTCTAATTAGTGGTGGTGATGTCACAATTTTACTTTGTAACATTTGAATCTATAAAAGCACAATTTAAGATAAACATATAAATCAATGAACCAATCAATGATTCATCTTACAAAAATATAATTAACTAATTACCTTATTTTGTAATGTTGGAGACAATCCTTTTAATTGAATAGTAGTCAACTCATTTCCATAATTTTGGGCATCATTAACTAATTGAGTAGACTCTGTCGTAAGATGATACAAAATAAAGCAAAAGAGTGCAAATTGATCAAAAAA
Source organism: Oncopodura yosiiana (assembly GCA_009869805.1). Taxonomy (NCBI): domain Eukaryota; kingdom Metazoa; phylum Arthropoda; class Collembola; order Entomobryomorpha; family Oncopoduridae; genus Oncopodura; species Oncopodura yosiiana. The sequence continues at coordinate 2,722 of VCNE01011506.1, forward strand.
TAAAGGCAGAGTTAACAACATTCCCTTGCTCCCTGTTAAATATATATGAATGAATTGTAACAATACAAGAAATGAGCTCATTGCCAATTGAACTAAAAGGACGAGGCTGAATGTAGAATTAAATGATGATACTAATTTTTCTATGGAATAATAAGACTCTATTGATTGTAGAATTGTAGCAGAAGTAAGAGTAGAAGATTTTAAGTTTAGTGATAATACTTTAAAAGATTGTGAAAACAATTTAATAAAGAATGTACAGCTAAATGCAAAAAGAACATTAGTGGAATAATCAAAGGATTGAGTAAAAGACATATATGACATAGTACAGAGATCATGTAAAGATATATTTTTAGGCATAGAATTTGGATCAATTTTATATCCAAATTCACATATAGTAATTACAAATGGGACTTGACATACAGTACACAAAAATGTTAAGCAAATGCAAACAATTGCATATAATTTAAAGGGACGTTTAACAGAAATGTCAAATTCTGAAGATGAAAGAAATTGATTACGAAACAAATTATCATTATGACAGGTTTGAGATAATGTTAGGCAAAGAAGTTTCCAAAATGAGAAAAATTGTTGACGTCCAAATATTTCAAAGGTACGGTATGTAATTGTGCATATTAAACCACATACGATAAGGATATAAGCACCTGTGAATTCTGTGACTCCTGTTAAAAGAAAAACAGTTCTAAGCTTTTCTCTGTTTATAAGCAAGTAAGTTAAAGCAATTGAGAAAATTGATGTAAAAAGTAGAAAGAATGTAAATTGAATGCTACACCAAGAGAATTTGAGAGATTTGTAGATTCGATTGTTGGAACTTTTTAATTTTTTGATGTAGTATGGAAAACGATTTCCTACTCGTAAAGATAGAATTGGCCAAAATGCTAATTCAAGAATTCTTGACTCGACAACTTGTTGTAGTTCTTTCTCCATTTTATGACTGTCTGGTAGTGTTTAAAAACAATACTCTAATACTCATAAGAGCTAAAATGTTAATTTCATTAAGTAAAGACAAATAGTAAAGCAATAATTTTAATGCGCATATAAAGCATTAGTCAGTATGTTTAATTAGTTCTTCTTTTTTGTTAATCCAGTTCTACATAAAAAATGACAATCTCATGTTGCATAAAAGTATGAACGAAGGAATGTCGATTAATATAATTCAACTGTGTGTCTACTTATGTAATAATAGCAAAAAATTTTTTTTTTAAATTGTAATGTCTGGCCTGAAGAATACAAAAAGTTTGCATGCTCTTGATGCATTCAAGGAAAACTACTCATATTAGTATTGGAGACCAACAGAGGCAACAGTAGATTTACTAATCATAATCGAGATACTGTAATGGCAGCTATAACTCAAGTGGAGCAAGCCCTAATTGCCAAAGTAATTACTACATATTAAGTTAATGCCAATTAACTACAAATTTTCTTTGCTGTTTCAGTTTAGAATAAATTTGAAAGATGCTTTGATAACCGAGGAACTCAAAAGTGATCTTTTTCTTGTAAGATGGATTCGAGGTTAGTAAAAATGAGTAATTTATTTTTATTTCAAATTCATGGATTTTCTATTTATATTATGAGAAAGCTAGAGAAAATGATCTGCCAGCAGCGGAAAAAATGCTTCGTCAGGTACTTTTTTAGCTCAAAATGTCACATTAATGGAATTGATTTTTAGTTCAATTTTTTTGATACTTTAGGCATTAATATGGAGAAAGGAAAACAAGCTTGACGACGTCTTAAATAAAAAGATTGACCCGTTTTATACTACAAATTTTCCGATAGATATGAATTTTAACGACAGTGAAGGAAGACCTAGTAATGAAATTATAACATTTTATTTTTATTCAATCAAAATAATCTCCATTTCAATTTTTTCATTAGCTGTAATATTCTTTATTGGAAAGTGGGATATTCGCAAGAGTACAGAACCAGGAAGAGTAGAAGGATTTTTAGAATATCTTAATTACATGTTTGAAGATTCCTTGAGACGAATTAGCGAAACAAAAAGTTTAAATCCAGATCTGCCTTCTACTCAATTCACTGTGGTTGCTGATTTTGATGGATTCTCTTATAAACAATTTATGAGCATTAAAGGAATTCAAAATTTGCTTACATGTGTTTCTACTTATGAGGTAATCAGAAAACAGAAAACAAATTCATAAATATGTAAAAAAATATGATAATGCTTAACTCTTTCTAGAGCTACTACCCTGAAACGTTATACGAAGCACACATAATAAATGCCAATTATGTATTTGGTCTACTTTTCAAATTAGCCAAACCACTGATTGCATCGAAAACATTTGGAAAAATAAAAGTTTATGGAACCAATAAAAGCGAATGGGAACCAATTTTAAAGAAAGCTGTGCCAAGTTATATATCAAATTACTGTTCTTAAAGTTGTAATCTTTTTATTTAGCTTCTTAACAAAATCATGTTACTATAAGTTTGAAATTATTAAACGCCAATTCTAAATCTTCAATACCTGTTGTAGATTTCTTACTCTTACTTTTACTACTATTATTAGTAATGCTACCACCATGATTCAACCAATCAATTGATTGTTGTAAAAGTGACGGGTACATTTTAGAATTTAAGTTATTAGGTACAGTTTTAAAACAAAATAAAATTAAGTTAACTTCATCTGGAACTTGATAAGAATATATAAACTTAAAGGTATTTGCAATTCGCTCAACATGTTGCTTTCTCAATGCATCATTTCGACATACTAAGTTTAAAACAAATATTGAGCCGTCATCAGTCATTCGTAATTTAAATGCGTCCAAAATATCTTGCTCGAGAAACTGAGGAGGAGGGCAACTGAAATCATTAACAAAGTATTATTAGTTTTAATCTAATCACTTGACTATCACTTCATTATTTTATTTCATTATGAGATTTAAATAAACTTACCTAAGACCTTCCGTTGTTGATTTGTTATCCACATCTAAAATGAAAAAAACATACATTAGTTTTCTATAAATTGGTTTAGACTATGCAAGTAATAAGTACTAGATTTCTTACCAATAAGAATAACATTGTACTTGGATTCTGTCATACATGAAAAAAAATTATAACAATTAGTACATTAATAATTAATTTTAGTGTTTGGGTTTAAAATACCGGTGCTCTGGATGAACTTCAGCTGTAAAAGAAAATCAAAAGCCATCAACAGTCTGTATTAAAACAAATAATTTATTATCTACTCACCCCATCACTGACAACAACTTGAAGACGATCATTATTTTGTGGCAAACCAAAATGATTGGTAGCCACATTAACAATCTCTTCATCGATTTCTACTGCAGTCAGCTTGAGCTACATAAAATACACAGCACGTAAATTAATAATCATTCATAAATCTTACTTAATAAATACCAACTTACTTTGGACATGAAGTTTACAACGAAAGATGCTAAGAGACCTCCTCCAAGTCCGATGAGCAAGGCATTTATATCGTCATTTTGAGCAACTTTTAAAAAATTATGTAATAAGGCAAAACTAAGTAACATGACTCCATGATGAGAACACGATAGCTTTGAGGTTATCACTTGCTTGAATTCTTTTCCTCTCTTTTTCACTAAAAAATTCATTAAAAAAATTCATTAGTCGCTGAGCAACTACTACAGTACTATTTTGTATGTTGATGATCATCATGAGCTTCTTTGAAATACCAACATAGAAGAACAACTCAAGAAATTCAAGATTACTCACCCAAGTGTATTTCAGCCTCAGATTGTATCAAATTAGGAGAATTGAGAAAAATTAATCTTCGTAATATTTTAGAGTCACAGGTAACGTCTTCTACTACAAAATCTCCAGAAAATTGTGACTGTCCTTGAAATAGAATTAGTCTTTTTCCCACGTCATTACCAACAGTCATTATAGGAGCCTGCAAAACAAAATAATAATAATATTAATTTTTTTCTATAGAAGTTCATCAACACGATGAATAGAAGTAAATCAGAAGATCTTTTAAATGACTACTCAAATGAAACTGTTTACAGTAAACTTCCACAATCAAAGGAAAGAGGTAAAGGAGAAGGAGGTAGCTATTTTGTAGAGTTTCCTACAAGTAATACAGCAGGTCATAATAAAAATGTAGAGTTTTGTCAAGAAGTAAGAGCAAGTGATAATGAAATAGATTATTGTGAAGAAAATGATGATTATGATGATAATGAAGTTCAACAATTAAGTGCACGTACATATACAATAAGACAACGTGTTGACCAACTACGTCGTGAATCACAAAATCTTCGTTCAAATCAACAACAACCAGACACTACAATTAATTATCAAAATGAAAATTTTGATTATCCTCCTCCTCCAAGTGGAGATGGAACAGCAACAATTTTTCAACTTTGTATTGAAGATCGAGAAAGAATTGGAAAATTATTAGCAGAATTGGCAGATAATCAAGAGAAAATTGAGCAATTTAAAATTAAAAGTGTAAGACAACGAAATAGATTTACAAAAGTTAAAAATTATCTAATGCATAAAGCTGATGCTCTTGGAGAACAATGTAATAAATTAAAAAATGAAAAAATACTTTCAAAACAACAACAATTGTCTGCATTAAAAGAATTGGAATCTCAAGTTTCAGGTATCTCTGATAAGTTTGAGTCATCAGTAAAAGAAAATGATTCTTTACGTGAAGAAAATAATTTGCTACGTATAGAAAATGCAAGTCTTGCTGAACGTCTTAAGAATTATGAAACTCGTGTTACAGATCAAGAAGAATCAAAGAAAAAATTGGCTAAAATTGTAAAAGCTTTAGAATTAAAAGAACAAAATTTAAGATCAAAAAATAAGAAATTAACATTTGAACTTGAAACTGAAATAAAAAAGGCCTCACAACAACGGTTTTGTTCAAACTGCTCTTTAAAGAAGAACAATAAACCAACTGATTCTGTCGTTATTTTAGATATAGAAAAATCATCTGAAGAAATAAGTAAATCACCTATTCCTAAAAAATATCAATGGTGTAATTTAGTTGACCAAGAAGAAAATGACGATACAGAAACAATTTTCGAAAATCAAACTAATTTTTGCTTTAGAAATAAAAATGATGATACTACTAAACATATCAATACTAAAAGAACCAAAGATTCTACAGTTGTTCATGTAAGTTGTAAAGATAAAACAGAAAAAAAGAATCCTACTGTTGAAAATGTCAAAACGGACAGTAGACCTGTCACTGCTGTCACTAAAGAAAATCAAAGTGTAGTTGATCAACAAAAGGAAGAAGCACTTTTGAGAGAATTATTTTTTGCATTTTAAATATTAAATAAATTTTGTAAAGTGGATCAATAATATATGTGAAAATAAATAAAATGACAACAATGTAAAAATGTGATTACCTTTATATTCTTATCTAAAACGCTTTGTGGAGCTAAAAATGCTAATGGTCCACTTAGTTCTTTTTGCACAACATCCATTGATTCATACGTTTCACCTCGAACTAAATGAACAACAGCTATTCGACTAAATCCAAGTTGTTCAACAGCTAATTGAGTTCTTCCTTCATGTGATCCAAATATCCATTCACTCTCCCTAAAAAATATAAACATGTTTTTTAAAGATTTAAAGATAATTTTAATAATTAATAATGTTAAAATATTTACCTTCCTTGAGGAACTACAAATACAGCATAATGTCGATCAACTGGACTCTTAAATAATTTCGGAACATCTACAATATTGACAATATAACGTTCTTTTCCAGTAGCAGAAGCCAAGCTAAGTGTAATTCCTTTTTCAGAACAAAATCCTAAATTTCTTAATCCCCATTTAACAAGTGCCAAGTTTTGTTGATCTTTAACATATGCTAGCAAATCTTCCAGAGTTTGATACCGAATTGAATTTTCTTCATCTTTGACTTCAAGAATTGGATTCATACCCGATGGTAAATTAAGTCGAGTAAATACTGTCATAAATACTGGAAAAGTTACTCCATCCTTTGATTTTTCAGCTTCATAACATCTTACAATACGAATCATCCATCCCAAATTATAAAAGAATTTTAACAAAGGTTCGGCAACATGAGGTTGTAGTAAAGAAATACAAATAAATCTTCCTCCTTGTTTAATTAATCGGCTAATTTCCTTCACCATTAAATCAGACTTTGTGGATGGATCTCGACTAGTAGTAGTTTCTTCTTCTCCTTTGTTACGAGATTTATTATTATTTGATGGTGGTGGAGATAAAGCCTTTATGCAAGATAAAGATATGAGATAAGGATATGAAAATAAATCCTAACCTACTTACATCATATGTGCCTTTATCCAGAATACAAGTAAACGAGTCATTCTAACAGGATAAAGAATAACACCATTATTGTCAAAGTCAATGTCGATCATCATTCTATAACTTACTTGAAATGTCGTTTGTGTTACATCTTCTTGTAGGAATTTGATATTAGGATAAAGTGTTGACATTTGATTGACAACTACAGAACTTATATCAATATTAGTTTGATTGATTATTCCATTATGATACAAGTCAGAAGATAGCTTAGAATTTCCACAACCAACAATAAGGAGATTGTCTTTTAGACTGATGTATTTATGAAGATGTAATGACAATTCAGCATACTCACCATACCTGTATGAAAGTAAAAAGTTGGAATTGTAAATAGAATTAAATTTTAAGTATGTATAACGTTACCATTCAAAAGGATCTTCCTTTCGTTTTTTGAAAAACTCATTCCAGTAGTCCTCTTTTGAAAAGTCTTCACTAGTTTTAGGTAATAGTCCCATTATTATTATGAATTCTGATAAGAAGAAGAAGAAGAGAAAGTAGTTAAACAAATAGTCAGTCTTGTAATCTCATCAGTCACCAGCAGCCACAAACATTTGTACCTAAAAAAAACATAAATAAACAAAAATTTGCATTTGATTAGGTTTCACATATATACATATCCCTCCGGTACTTACTTAACAAACAGCAACTATATTAGTTGCACTTGTATCTTAAAACTTTACATATTGACACCAAAAAATTTCTCTAAATAGGCAATGCGGTACTCAACCAACATTGCCTATTATTATTTGTCCTTGTAAATCTTGTTGCTAACTAATGTGTACTTTACTAAAAGTAAAACTATCACGGCAAAACTAACTAACTACAGAAATGAATTTTTTTATATCTAATTCCTTTCTTTATTTTTGCTCCTCCTCATATGAATGAAGTATAAAAAAAACTAATGCAGATTTCACATCATCTATTATAATAATCCACTCCTTTTCCGTCTTCTATATTTTGCATCTACTGTACACGCACTAAACAAGTGTGTGCAAAAAGAGATGTGATATTTTTTTTGCTCGCTGCTGTTTACTTTACTATGATAGTCAGGGGTATGATGAGAAAATTAGTAATTAACTTCTTTTTTGTTGATAAGTATTTACAACAATGCAATGTTGGTCGTAATTCTGTAGATGATGTAATTTCTTTTGAAAAATATTGTACGAGTTGTATCGACACTATCGATCAAAGTAAACAGCTAAAATTACTATAAGAATATGTGTGGTGACAATGTCATCACAAATCAAATATAAAATAGACAGCTGCCTTGGGTCATTATTTTAATCACAATAAAGATCACTATTAAATCGGTGAAATTAAAAAAATATAGTGAAAATATATAATTATGAAGTAAGCATTGCAATTTTCGGCTTATGTCATCTACAAAAGATTGACCGTTAACAAAACATGGAAAATATTAAACACCGGCAAGTGTCATTACCTGCAGTCAACAAAAACTTTCTTGTCCTTCTGTTCAACAATGACTTTTATTTAATTTGCACACTAAACTATTAGAAAACTTTGCGATTTTAACAATTGTTTGTTTACTTTTTCTCTATCGCACGTGTTGATCAATTTTGAGATCATATGCGACCCTCATTTGAAAGTTGGCGCAAAAAACATCTGACGTCATAATAGAGACCAGACTATTGTACTTATACAAAGTTCATCACATTTCGTCAGTCGCTCTCCTCAGTTTGGCTTCGTTTTGTGAATTCTCTTCATTCAACCTCTAATTTTGTTGTTGCTCTAATTAGTGACTGAGTTTAATTAAGAATATCTTTGACTTGGAGTATTTATCTGTGTCTTACACTCAATTTTTTTTGGGTAAGTATTGATTTTAATTATATATTTTTAGAAATAAGCTAAAATAATTAGTGAGTGACTCGCGCCAAAGAGATACAGAAAAGATGAAAGGGTGACTCATTCACGTGCTAATTACGTTTGTCATATTCGTTAGTAAATTGTTGACGTAATACTAATTGGTATTGATTAACATTGACACTTGTAAGTGACAATGAGAGTTATTTACTAATTATATGAAATTATGACTTTGAGGTTTAATTAGTAATTTATAGATTTATTTCCGTTGCATTTCGTTTTATTTCAATGACAATATTAATTAATTATTCATTTTATGTTTGATCTTGGGTAAATGCATCGATAAGAGACATTTTTGTGATGATGATCGTCCGTTATTTTTATCACAAGAGATCAAATAGAAAATTATTTTTGTCAACCGTCCATCAATGATGGATGATGATTCATCTTGTGCAAATAGTATCATTCTGTATCATTCATCAAATGTGTGATCGTTATAGCTTGTAAATATTTTTGTCGTTTAGTAATTGGCCTAATTATTAATAAGTGGTTTGGTTAAAAATATATACAATTTTATCTACTTGCTAGAAGATCACCTGTGTAAGTAATTAAGAAGAGTAAAATCTTCCAGAATATAATCATCATCTTAATTTGTATTTTTCCAGTATGAATGAGCATAGCATAATAATTACGTTTAAACTTTATTTATTTACATAGTTTTAAGTAAACTAGAGTGACAATAATCTCTATATATCTACTACACATGGTGTGAGTACAGATTAAAAACTTTCTCCAAAGACTACGTTACAATAAAGCGAGTTAGTTGTTAGAATTACCAATTGAATGAAACTTTTGAAACCATCATACAATCACAGGTGTAGTGTTTATATTAATATTAGAGAGTACACATAGGACAACATAGGCTAAAGGGGTTGTTGAAACGAAATGAGTACAACATTGTAGTTGCTAGTTGTTGTAAAAGTTTGAGGGGCATATAAAGTAATATATGATTGTAGTAGTAGTTTACTTCTACAACATGATGTTTATAATAGAATAGATGAGTTCTTTCTAGTAAAATCTCTAATACGCTTACGTCTACGTGCAACTTGTAACGTAGAAGCTTTAGGTAATGGGTCCTTCTTTTTTTCTCTTATATATTTCTGTTTCTCTCACCTGTGGGCTTTTGCCACCACCATCGTTTTCTGTTGTATCACTATGCGCTAAAGTTGAGATCACATCATCATCATCATCTCATCATATAAAAGTACAATATACTTCTCTTTCCTTCCTTCCGTACTTTTCCGTTACTTTTCATTTTTTTCTATTGGTTCTATTTAGTAGTATAGTATGAGTACATTAGTATATATATATAAATCCTTTAACTTTTATGTTTTCTACTTGTCAACATAGCATTTGCCTTTTATTATCTCTTTTTCGGTTGAGTGACCTAGTAGCTATCTTTTTTTCATTTACAGCTATTCAGCTATATATTCCTTTTGACCTCACAATGATGAGAGCATCACCTAAAAATATACTAAAAAATTGATATCTCTTCTCTTCTCAGAGTTCTCACTTCACTACTGTCAATTCCATCGTGATGCTGGAGAGAACTAATATTATTATGTAAAAGTCAAAGTCCAAATATTAATACATGAGCTCATTTAGTGATCTCTTTAAAGTCGTTGGCTGAATTGGCTTCTTGTTAATGACGTCTCTCAAAGTTGGCAACTTATTATTTTCCTTAAAGCTATTTTGTGACAAAACTCAACAAAAATAAACAATAGACATTTACGCATTCTGAATGTTGGTTGGTAGTGGGTGAAATATAATAATAATATAACGGTCTAGGTCTTGCCTTGAGAAACTTCTATGTATTGTTTAAAGAAAACTCTATTTTCTACGCATTCCATCAAGTATCATTTTTTCTTACTCGAGAGCCATTTTATATGGTTTTAATCATTGAATGGTATTTTATATCTTACGTGTGTGTTATTGTAGGCAAATTGAGAGAGAGAGAGACCTTCAAAATCTTTTGGTCTGCTGTCTCATAGGTTAATCATTGAGTTGTATTATAGACAAAAGCAGACGAGACAGAGATAGATATAAAATTATGTACATATAGTAAGTAAGTAGTACACCACGTAAGCTTTACATATTATTATGATTTTACTATTAACGTATTAACATTAACTAACTTTTTATAGTGGTGTATGATGATGTGATGCTTCTCTCTCTCTCTCTTTTAGTCGGATTTCAACAGATAAATATAATATTATGTGTAGTAAGTTTATAGATATTGTGATATTAGTTGGGTTGTTCTTTTGGTGTGTACAATCACACAGTAAAGTTTCATCATTCAATTTTGCGTTTCGCAAGGTCGCTCTCCCCTCACTTTATATATTCTCTATGTATGATGTCTGTTTTGTTGGTGATGATGATGGTGGAATTCTTTTTGCCTTTACTTACTACTAACTACTACTACTATGTGTGGTGGTGATGTGTGAGAGAGCTAGAAGAGAACTTGACTTGGGTTATGTTTGCGTATTATGTGTTAATCACTTGTTGCTGCTGCTAGTGCAGAGTACTATAATAATAATAATAATATGTAGCTCAAGCTTTTGCAAATAATTTGCAACAATTCTTTTTTCTTGTCTACTATACTACCTGAGGCAAGGTAGGGGGAAATTTTATTTTATTCTAGGAGAGAAGAGTTTGTTATAGTTAGTATTATTATTGAATTGATGCTAAGTTTGTGTAATGTGTGGTTCGTTTCATTACAATTGGATAGAGAGAAATCGGTAAGCGTAAAGAAAATCCGTTAATTTTATTTTTGTTGTATACAACAATCATATAATATCATAGTGATGTACGGTTTTTTATTTAGCTAGTTTAGATGTTTTGAATGTCGAGTCAGAGAGTTTTTAGCAGCTCTTTAAATTATGTAATTTGTTACGCGTTGTAATATTCGTATTATTATATCATCTCGAATTGAGTGTCGATTCATAGTCGATAATAAACATGACGATTGGTGAGCGATATTATTATGAGTCATATTTTTAGTACATGTTGTTGTTCGTTTATTGTAAAGTGTGATTTGGTGTGTAAAAGAGCAAGCAGAAAGGTATGAATCATTTTACACTGGAAAAATGGAGAGAGATATAAAGATAGTACGACAGTACACTTGCATCCGTAAAGCGCTCTTGTTCTCTTCTGAGTTTACTCGTGTACTAATAAATATTCGTTTTCTTTTTTTGTACATTACAGGATTTCTAAAATCAGGATATTATTGACAACACTACAAACATGAGCTAAAAACGACAAGAAAAAGGAGACTTTGAGGTCTAACCTGTCCCATCGACAAAAGGCAACTTGACCTCTGCCTCATCCCTTCTTCATAGACCCTAATTTATTTATTAAATCAAAAATCTGTAAGTTTTACTTTTTTTAAAAAAGAAAATATAATATTATAGAATTATAGTATAAGCGTAACACTTTGTAATGCTGCATAACATAGACGCTTTGACTTTGCTTCTTGTAATAGTGAAAGTTCTCTATATAACACATTGTAAGCTACATGATATTTTTTTTGTTTTGTTCTTTATTGTATGTATGTATGATGCTGACTGACAGATTTTTTGATCGTGCAACGTGAAGAGAGATAGAGAGAAAGTTTTTTAAAGTACAACAAAACAAGAAGAGGGAGGAGATAACAATGGCTGACGAAGCTGAGAGACTGATTTCAATGTCCATGTGTAAAATGGCTGAGACTCGACATTTTAGAAGAGGGTCAAGTTTACATAAACATCTACTTATTGCTTCAGTTCTCAGTAAAGCAAGAAATGCCTATTTTGAAAATTACTGTCCGTACCTTGATTCTGAATCTTCATCTTCTCAATATCAACTACAACAAAGTTCAACAACATCTGATGAAATGGATGATGTTGGTAACTCATTTTCTTCCATGTCTTCTGATGATCCTAGTTCAACACCAATGTACAACAATAATGGAATGATGTTGGAAGAAGAAGTTTATACTCCAAGATCTTCTGAAAATGACGATGACGACGATGATGACAATGATGATGAATTTGGTGTAGACAATGACGAAACAGACTCAAGGATAATATCTATGAACAATAATAAAAATAATAATCATATAATTGATCCAAGATTTTTTGTAGAAGTTGAAAGTGAAATTGATTTACCATCGGATATTTTAAATTGTGTTGAGAAATTAAGTGGAATTGGTGGTGATGATCATATTAGTTTTATTCAAAACCATGTTGTAACTTCTACATCTTCTTCTTCGTCAACATCAGCTAGTGTAATAAACTCTATTGTATCTCATGAAGATGATTCCTCAAATTCATCATCATCTTCTAGTGGAAGTAGTAGTAGTAGTAGTAATAGTGGCTCAACAACATGTACCTATTTGGATTTAGATTCTACTAGACCACCAAGACCAAGTTCACCGAAAACTCTACTAAGTAACTCATCAAATCTTATTGTCATTCAACCAGTTGAGCTTTCTGAACTGTCATCATCATCATCTACAACTACTACTGGTTCTAAAAGAAGAAGAAATTGGGATGAAGATGCTGATAGTGATGATGAAGGAGAAGAAGAAAATAATCAATTAATTACAAGTAGTCAACAAGAAGATAAACTTCCTCAAGAATTAAGTGAAAAATTAAGAAAGAATGGTGTTAGTGTAACAAATGTAGCAAAACGTTTAAAAATCACTTCCTCCTCATCATCCAGTGTATCTCTTTCATCTTCTTCAAGTCATCGACAAGAGTCAACTTTTAAAGGCAATACTAGTAGTTTTCGTACAAAAAAGGCACATTATGAAGTAGATGAAGAAGAAGAGGAGAATAATAGACAGTCAGATTCAGACGACGATGATGATGATGACGAGTCTTTTTTGGGGAATAAGCTGGGCCAGAATTCAAAGTGTGTTGGTAATAAGAAAGATAGAAGAGTTCCAAGTTCTTCATCCAGTTGTAGTGATGAAGAATGTGAATCAAATACATCAATGGAGGTTGATCAACTCACAAGTCTGGTTCAGTTTATCACATTCAAACAACAACAACAAAGTTCTCTACCTCCATTATCATCAACCAATAATAATAGTTCAACATCACCTTCTTCAATTTTTGGTTCTCATCATCACAGTAATAATAATACCAGTACTACTAATTTGGTAAGAAGTATGAGTACTCCAGATTTATGTAATCGATTAGGTAGTGCTAATAGTGTTAAAAATAATAGTGCTAGCAAAGATCTCTTCTCATCTTACAATAGTAGTCATCGAGTTCTTACGATGACTGTATAACAACGTGTTTTATTAAATCATTCAATTTTTCTTTCTTCTTTTATTTGTACTTAAAACAACCAAACAAAAAACCTCTTTCAAAATGTAATATCAGAGAAAAAAAACAGTCAAATCTACTCATCATCATCAATGGACAGATCAGGGTCTTTTTCCATATAGTTTGTAAGGTAAATAATATTAATAATATGTAAAAGAAATCAAAAGTCAAAACTTGTCAATTTAACATGCATAAAATGTAAAGTACCTATTCTAGTACTATATACTAGACTAACTACCACACGCGTATATATATACATACAGTTATAAGAATTAAGAAAAAGAGATATTTCTTTTTGTACAAGTCGATGTACGAAAAGTATTTTATATTCTATATACACAATAAGTATAATAACCATAATGTTTAGCAAGGCAAGCAAGTTTAGTAGACTCTCGTTCTGTTCTGCTGTGGTATTATCTTTTAAAACGTAAGCAAGTAACAACAAAGTATAAAATAGAAGAAGAATACATAGGACAGCTAGCGCAATGAAAAACAGTAGAAGGTGGAGAGAAGAATAAGGATCAAAAGTAGAACGAGAATTGAGAAGGTGTATACAGTATACACTTTATATATATATTCTATGCAATATTATATTAATATATGTGGATAGCCATTTGCCATTGATTGTGTCATCCATCCATGTCAGTTCATTTGTTTGTTTCTCTGTGTAGCTTATTATTATTATTAATTTACTTTTTTTTACAACGTTAGCAAAGAAAAAAATACACTGTTCAATTTATATATTTTTGTTGATATATATCGAGAAGAAGAGAAACAATTTAAAAAAAGAGGATGATGAGATGACCGAATTAATACCTCGACATATGTATACTTGCTTACTTATTTAGCTAATTCTCTCATCAAGAGAGAGTTTCACATGAAAGAATAAAATAATACAGTACGAAATACTTTTTTTAAAAAGTTGTGCGTTCAAATATCAAATATACAATACAAAAAATGTAGGTTGTAAAAGAGACATATAATATATTCGATTTCAAACTCTCCTCAAACTATAAGAGCTACCATTACATTTTACTTTAGTTTACAATTTTTTTATTATAATTAAATAATGGCTTAGAGATCAATAATATACGATACGATACGAGAGATATTCTTAGTATTAAAAATCGCAAAATATCGAGCTAATAAAATTATTAGAAAAGTGATGTTGAGCATCGTCAACCTATTATAAAAAAAACTGCCTTGATAGAAAAAAAGAAGAAGAGAATTTTTGTAGAGTCACAGTCACATGCCAGCTAGGCAAAAATTAATTGGTAAAGTAGAAGAAATACCAAAATGTAACAAACTAATTTAAGACATCACAGAAAAAAATAATTGTCAATTGTCAACAGTCAAGTTTTTAAATAGAATAAGTCTTTGGCTATTTTTCTTCCTTATAACTCTTTCCAAATTATTGCTTTAAAAATTCTCACTCTAACTATTAACGTGGTAGAAAAACATTGAAACTCTGTAGACTGAATATTATATTTAGAAAAAAAAATTAATAACACATGGTATACTTAAAATATGGTAGTCATTTGATTATAATAGCAGATACAAAAGTGTGTGCCTTGTTGGTGCTCTTATTCTTTATTTATTTATTAATTTTCCTTTTCTCCAGTCAAATCTTTTACTTTTCAAAAAAGAGCAGGTCTCACAAAAATTTAGCATTGATTGATTGATATAAAATAGACCAAAAATTCATGTCATTGTGACCTATTTTCTTTTTCTGTGTAAAAGTAAAAACAGTAAATTGATTCCGTTCCATAGAAAAAGATGACCAGAGTTGATAATATATATTATAGTAAACAAAGTATAGGGCACAACAATTACTGTTTGTAATCGTGAATGTGTAAAAGAGTTGAAAGAGACAAGAAAAAATATTTTTAAGCAATTAGCATAATTATATATATAAGTAAATGATGATGATATGACTGAATTGTTTGTGTCTTTAGTTTTGTCAAAATATGATGATGATGATGTAAAGTTAAAATTATGAGAAGTGCAGATATCATATATGTGAGAAAAATAATATAAGAATTGTGCATTTCCTTCAACAAAAGTATTGATGACACTGGCAACTTTGAACTTTGTTATATTGAATACAGTGTTATTATTATTCTAAAAAAATATTCCTGCCTTTCAAAAAGAAATAGATGATATGAAATATTGTATAAATCTCGTGAAATTATATGTATATTACTATTATTATACAATTGTCAAAACTTGTATAAAAAGAAACTTAAAGAAAAATGATATTATTATTATTACTATTAAATAGTACTATACAAAACAAATATAAATATATAGCATATTATATATATCGTACTTATGATAAAAGAGAAATATATATATTATAATGTATGTTGATTTTTGATTATTGTTGGTGGAGAAGAAAACAGAGAATAAATGATATATTTGAAAGTTTTTAAAAACAAAAAAATTTAAAAAAGTCTATTAAAAGTGTATACGTTATTCAATTGCATATTATATTACTTACATCATATCATGACACGTCCAAATAACTTTGACTCTGTATTATGTGATGAGATGACCTATAATCAATTGACCCTGGCCTAATTCTCTCGTACTCGTATTTATTCTACGTAGTTTTTGATATTTACTTCATTGAGTTGGTTTTACCAGTAGTCATCATTGGTTTATTTATGCATATCAATTGATTGGTCATTATCTGTACCATGCGTATGTCGTGCATATTATTTTCTAACATTACGTCATATTATACATTTGTTGATGTTGTGAGCATATTTACATTTCCGGTGTGTGTGGCTTAGCTTATTGGCCAATGATAATGACATAAATACATTAGTTCTTTGCACGTGTAAGAGAATATAGAGAAATCTTCCTGTGTTGTTGTTGTTATGATTCTTATTTAATTGCATATTACAATTTCTTCTGGAAAAGTACCGTAGGTGTAAGAAGATACACATTGTAGTGTGTGTTAAACACATTACAGCATTACGAAGAAATTAAAATATATATCACAGTAGGTAGTGCAATGGTAGATTTGCCATAAGGCCGTCACTTGCGTCATTCACATTTGTAAAGACGTCAAGGGAGTGAGACAAAAACTATATCTCTCGATTCTCAAATGAATGAGACAGTAGTAGTATAGTAGTATAGAAAATAGCCATGTGTGACAATGATGAGACTCTTGGGACACTATTATACAAGTGTAGAAACTTTGTCCAGTATTATATAAGATGCACATGTCTTGTGTATATATTTGCTTGGTCTCTCTCTCTTGTCCAGAAAAGAAGAACGCACATTCAGAAGATGATGACGCATGCAAACTTTACTTACGGTAAAGCTTTCCGGGTAGTAACATCTTAATAACCTTTTCAGTTTTTGAGTTTACTTTGCATACATGACATTTTCTATAGTAAATGCATCTCTGCAAGTGAAAGAGTCAGAGAGAATGACGTGATGAGATTCTAGGTAGAAGAAAATGATACACGGGTAAAAAGAGTTCGGATTTTCGGATAGTATATTTGTGGTAGTTTTGCTGACGTCTGTCATGCACGAGTAGTTTGGTTTTGAATAGAAGTATATAATAATATAGATATATATATGTAATATGTAGTTGATTTGAAGGACAAGGTGAAACTGAAAGGGAAACGGGTTGAAAAAATGCTATTATAGTAGCAGGTATAGGTGACACCAAAAGTAGGAAGAAATAACTATGCACCAAAGAGTATCAAAAGGTGCTATGAACTACATAGGTGGAAGGAAAATTTAGAGATAGAGTTCATCGAGTACAATGATATAAAATACATATACTACAATGGTTTCAGTTTCATCACATAATATTATATAGACTTTATAGACTCTCCAATTCTCAATGCCATGGTCGGGCAAACGAGAAGGTCGGAGATGATGACGACCAACCAAGTAGGTATGAAATGGCACGTGTACAGTTTTTTAGTCAATGTATTTATTTTGAGCAATTTTATTCCTGGAAACTTTATGGAATATCAGGAGTCTCGAAGGAATAGTGTAGTATAATACTGTCTTATTAGCTTTTCAAGTTTACTTTTCTCAGTTGGTACACAAATACTGTTTAGTTTCTTCTTTTGCATAAAGTCTATATAGAACTCTCTTGTATACAGGTTAATGTTTCAGGTGAAGGTCCTTTTTGCTTTTCAATATGTAGATACTGTGTAAAAATTGGCATGAAAATGAAACTACAAAATGTACTAAAATCGGCAACAGCACACAAGACTGAAAAATACTATGTATATTTTGAGCATGTGTATATATTTTTGTCTTTGCAATACTATTTTGGTTCTAAGGTCAAAATAATTTAAAGGAAAGATGAAAGACCGAACAACAAACAGAGAAACAAAAGGCTATATATATAGATATTTAATTATAATTAGCTATAATGTTTAGAATTTATAGAAGCCTTAATATATTGTGAAATGACGTCTTGTTGTAAGTATAGTAAGTAGGAGTTTAATCATACGCTCTGTACATTTTATACCAAATCAAATTGTATCGTAGGTGTACATATATATGTGGGTGTATATATCTATTGTACTGATACAACAAGTAATCCATCAAGTTTGCAATAATCTTTTGACAAAGTTAGTTCAATGTAAAAAAGTCCTGATATGTATATACCTCACTTGATCTTTTCCAAAGTGTCTCAAGTCACACTACTACACTGAAAAATAAAAAGGTCATAAGGTTGTAATAGAATTATTTTCCACAGTGGTTCAAGCATATATGTAAATGCATTACAGAGTAGATAGAAGAAAACTTTCGTCTATTATTATGTATACAACAGTATATTATCATGGAGTTTCCTAGAAAAAAAATCAATTCCCTACATGAATTCTCCAGTTCCTTAGAAGAAACAAAGCCAATAAGAGGTATATATAATCCTAGAAACTCAGAAGACGTCAGCAAATTGAATGGAAATGTGTTTTTAGACCAGAGCAGAGGCAAATAATATTTCAGTTGACTTTTGTAATTTTTGTGTTTTATTTCATGTGGTCGAATTTCACAGACCAATTGACATTTACTTTCAATTTTGAAGTTCATTCAAGTTCCATAAATAATTCAATTGTGTATTGAATTGTACAACAAACTCTCATGAAATAATAGATTCTTTATTTTGCAAATACAAATATAGCATGAGTCACATTGAAAATGTGTGCGTCACTCTTATATCCTATCTCATATCTCCTTTATGCTGCTTTGCTTCCACAAAGCTTTGCAAAATTTATTCTTAGAACTTGGATTAGAATTCTAAAGGTTGATCTGATGAGATTTTGTTTCAGGTACTACATTAATTTAATCTGTCATGTCACTTGTCATGTCAGTAAAAGTCTATACTGCATATTATAAAGACTGGAGAAAATAAGGTAGAAAGAAACTATTTATATCTTATAAATCACTTATTGACGTAGCACGTTATGCATATCAGTATGTACACTTTTCAGAAGTATTTTTCTAAATTTAACCAAAAGCAATTAGCTAGATTTATTTCAAACTTAGGCTTAAATAAATTAGCTCTAACTCTCTAGAAACTTAAACAGAAATCACGATAAGTAATCCGCAACAAATAAATTTAGAGCAGACGACGACCTATGAGAGATTTTTTTTTGCAAAGAATGAAATCGCATGTTGTTGTGAGTTGTATTGCCGTAGGCCAACAGTGGTTTAGGCCACTGGCCTTTCCTTATTTCTTACATCCTCTTGTCTTTTCTTCTTCTTCCCTTTAAAAAAGACCAAAGAAGCTACTACTACAAGATATTAGAGAAGCTAAGATGATAATGCCATTGTGTGTGAGATGATATATTAGTAGGTAGTTAATATGGGGGAGTTAAAAAAATCAGCCTACTTTCAACCTTTAGTTTGTGTGGTGTACTTTTGCATTATTTTGCAAAATTAAAGCTTTACAAATGTACACTTGTGTTGTACACATGCATGCAAATGATTCAGTTTAAATCTCTGCTGGTAGTCTATATTTGAGACTAGACTCAATAAATTACACAACTCATGTGTAGGAGAATTGAATGTTGAGAGATAACAAAACTGCAAGCAATCTGCAGAAAATATGAACCTATGAACTTTTATGTAACATACAGGAGATTATAAAATATGAGTGATGTATATATCTTTCACACATTGAAACTTGGACATTTGATTTAAAACTAATATAAATATAAGCAACTCTAAAGTTAGTTGATTGCAAAAACTATAAGGGGAGCAACTCTATGCTGTAAATCTGAATGTTTCATCACCCGCAACTCAAGCCACCAACTTCCGGCTTTAACACAAATACCGTTTTATACAACTTACAATATACATATGAAGAATCAATTATGTAAAATGTGTACATTTATTCAGATTATACATTAAAATCAATTTATTGCATGCAGGTAGATTGAAATGTATACAAGTTATATTAATATAAGGTATTCAATATTCAACGGGTCCATCATCAGTATAAATTAGAAATATAAATGCAACAATAACAACATTGGATTGGATATAGATATTTACATTACTTTTATTGATTCTAACACTTATAATTACCAAACTCTGTTGACGCTGCTGCAGGAGGTGTCTGAACTTTCTCTTGATCTGAAGGTGGTGAATTTGCATTGAACAAAGGTGGTGGAGGTGCTGTAGAACGTAATCCAATTCCTCCTCTACTAGGTTTACTAATAATACTAACAAATTTGCTTGGATCAAAAGCTCTTGTTGATAGTAAAGAGCCAAATAATGTATGCTGAATAACAGGAAATTTTCCTAAAACTTCTGCTTTATACATTTTTAATAGTCCTTGATTTATTTTGGTCCAATTTGGAAGACCACTAATATTCCATAGTTGATTTGAATGTTCATGAAATGGACCAGATTTTACTTGAAGAATATAAGCAATACAACTTATAAACATCCAGTCATTTGAAGTAGCTTCTACTACTTTAGGTTCAAGAAATGATGATGGTTCTATT
Organism: Oncopodura yosiiana; assembly: GCA_009869805.1. Classification (NCBI taxonomy): domain Eukaryota; kingdom Metazoa; phylum Arthropoda; class Collembola; order Entomobryomorpha; family Oncopoduridae; genus Oncopodura; species Oncopodura yosiiana. The sequence continues at coordinate 23,218 of VCNE01011506.1, forward strand.
CTTCCACCACCTGTAGAAAATAATTAAAAGTTAAAAGTCTTCTTTCTAATTTAAGTAGAAAATATATTTTACAAGTCATTATTTATTTATATACCTATTAATTGAGAACTTCCCCAAATGAAAGGAACAAACTGATAATCATCTAAACTCCATACACCATGACTTCCTGCAGGCTCCATTCGATAAAATGTTTGCAATTTTCTTGCTAGGACCATATATCTAATCAAAAAATATACAATAAATAAATCATCAATAATGCATATAATAGTCAATGATTTTATAGTTAATTTTAAATACCTCTGAAATATTTTATTTACTGCTGCTGCTTTATCATCTTTACTCTGGGAATCTAATGCTCCAATGCGGAAGAGACAATATAAAAACATGACAAATGACATTTCATGTCCAGTTCCATAATCAATTCTTGTTGAATTTCCTACAGATTCTGTCAGATAGCTAGATAATTCTCCAACTGCCTTGTGATATTTTTCAGGTAACACAGAACGAATGAGATCTTCAGCACCAACAACAAGTTTATTATAAAATTGAGCAAATGCTCTATTTCCAAAACGTTGAGGTTGATCTATTGGAGGTGTATCATCAACAATCTTGTCAATTTTTTCAAGTAATTCAACCATAGATGTAATTACTGGAGAAACTGATGATGGTTGAGCAAGAGATTTTCCTCTGCAGGCTTCATTTAGACATTCTATAAATCCAACATACTCCTGTAATTAATTTTAAAATGATAACATTTTATTGATTTTATATTTCATAATTTTTATTTAAATTAGTACTTAAACTTACATGATAAGCCTCAGACTTTAACCAAACTTCCATATCATTTTGAGAGTTGATTTCCTTTTTCGGTTTCATAAATTCATGATCTTCACCTGTTGAAATGTCAACAATCAAAATTAAATTCAGAAAAAAATAGAAAGTCAAAAGTGGCAGTGGATGATCTTCTATTTATAATTTCTTACCAATTGTAGCCATTTCTGTAATGAAATAATCTTGGACCTTAATTAAACAGTCTTGTCAAGTGTTAATTAGGAGCTAATTAATATTTTGATTTTTGCCTTTTTTGTTTTGTTTTTATTTATTTACAAACAAATCAGACTTTTCTGAAAGTTCTACAGTATTTTTGATATTCCCTCGCTTTTTCAACTGATACAGCACATGCTAAAACTGGCAACCGGCTTTTTGTCATACAATCTGCTCTTTGCTTTCTCGCAGAAATCTCTGGAAAATTCTTCTGGAATTGTCAACAATTAGCGTAAGTTATTGCCATTTAATTGTCAATCTTTTATTTACTAGTCTTTTCTTATTTGTCTCTTCTCTATAATACACGAGTGTCAAGCTGTAAATATTGAAGTGGTTGACAATATTGACAAACGTGAAACGATAAAAAATATTTGCAATTTTGAATTTATAAAGTACTTTACCATATTTCTTGTTGAAGCTACGCTTTAGTGAATCACTAATTAATATTTACTCATCGAATTTATAAAAGTTTCCATTTATTCATTAATAAGTATATCACATTAATTTGAACTTATTTAAGTTATTTGACATTGCACAAGGTTAAATTTAGAATTCAACAGGCTATCTTCTCGCTTCTTTTGTCTTTTGTCCTTGAAAATCATTTACATTGCTCATCCCAAATCTAATCAAGGGGTTGATTTCTTCTTCTCTCTAAATAGCTTTATATTCAGTAGTAGTATCCACTCAACTGGAGAATACAACTTGCTGCGTGGTCTCAACTTTATATTTTTATACTTTCATACAGGTCTAAACAACAATCAAAATGAGACTTGGCGATACTTTTCCCAATTTTAAAGCTGATACAACTATCGGTCCAATTGATTTTTATGAATGGCTTGGAGACTCGTAAGTTCAAAAACTAATTTATTCTGAAGTTATATGAAATTATATTTATTTTCTATGTAGATGGGGAATTCTTTTCTCTCATCCAGCAGATTATACACCAGTTTGTACAACTGAACTTGGCAGAGCTGCAAACTATTTTCCAAAGGTAAAGAGTAAACTTCCAATATCTATAAAGAGAAACTAATTACGATGTTGTGTTTTTCGCCTACAGTTTGTTGAACGTGGTGTCAAATTGATTGCATTGTCTGTTGACAGTCTTGAGTCACATAAAGGATGGATTGAGGTAAAGTAAAGCTTATGAAGATATATAAACGTCTTGTTGAATATTTAAATATGTATATATTGTTTTGTATTTTATAGGACATCAAATCATATTGTCCAGAATTGAGAGAGAAAGACTTTCCATTTCCATTGATTGTAAGTTTATACACTTTAATTATGGTATCTTGTAAATGATTTATATATACTTTAATTAAATATTAGGCTGATGACAAACGCGAATTGGCTACTCTTCTTGGAATGTTGGATCCTGATGAAAAAGATTCCACTGGAATGCCATTGACTTGTCGGTTAGTCTATTGACAAATGCAGTAAACATTATTGAAGTTTAAAGCTATTTTTTATTTTCATAATAGTGCACTTTTTGTTATTGGACCTGACAAGAAGTTGAAACTTTCAATTCTTTATCCAGCATCAACTGGAAGATCATTTGATGAGGTTATTCGTGTTGTTGACTCTCTTCAGCTTACGGTGCGTCGTAAAGTTGCCACCCCAGCAGACTGGAAGGTATTTACATATTTAGTCAATAAGAATTGTAATTTTTGTAATCATTCATTACATACATTCTGTGTTTGTTATTTTATAGCCTGGAAATCATTGCATGGTATTGCCAACTTTAAGTGAAGCTGAAGTCAAAGCATGCTTTCCGGAAGAAGTTACAGTTATACCAACTCCATCAGGAAAACCATATCTTCGTCATGTTACTCTCAAAGACTAAAGACCAACACATAGTCAGTTATTCTACCAACATCAATCAAATTGGCCTTAAATAATTAGTGATATATCATTTACTTGATAGCTTTATTGTTATACATTTACAACATTATTTCATTCCATGTTTTGTTTCAAGATTCTGTAGTGTAGTATAACATAAAATATATTCACTCATTCAAAAATAATATCTGTTAAATTGAATAAAAAGTCTTGTTATATATATTCAAGTAAAATAAAGCTACCAATTTAACTGATTAAATTATCATAAATGGCTTGTTATATAATCATACAATCCAGCAACGCTTTACAGAGCACAAGGTCATATTATATAGCATCAGTAAAATGAATATATCTCAAGTTCAAAATTGCACCTGGAGTGAAGTAGCAGCAACTCTACTGGAGAAGTATCCAGCTGATTCTTTTCATTCTTTTATATCCACGTTCACAGTCAAAAAGCAAGAAGAAAAGAAAAATGGGTTATACTGACTTGGAGGAACAGGTAACTAAATATATTTAGTAGACTAATTTCATTTTATGTTCATTTATTATCATTTGACCTTTCTATATATACATAGTTTACTTTCTACGCTGCATATCATCACAATGGACTGAATAAACTTATTCATATTCTCTGTGTTTGGCCTATTTTGTGGTCAGGAATTGTGTTCTTAGAATATGCCCCAGTAGCAGCTCCAGAAAATTTCCAAATTTTCCAATGGTTTCATCCTTTGAACTTGGCATTTGGTGTATCATTAATCTATGCAATTTGCTATGTCATTATGGACAAGAGAGCAGGAAGTTTGGCAGCAGTAATGGTTTTTCTGTGTTTGCTCTATGCTCGGAAATTTTATAATGGTTAGTAATCAATGATTAATACTAATCATACTTGTCAAAATTGATTTCTTAAAGTGTCTCATCTAATCTAATATTACAGAGGCTGATGTTTCATATGGATATCCAGCTTGGATGCTTGCTCTTGGAATTCATGTTGCATGTATGCATAAACTAAAATCAAAATTATCTGTGGCACAAAATATTCTAAAAGACATAATTTGACACAGGTTGGATTGCCCAGTTTGTGGGTCATGGAGCATTTGAAGGCAGAGCTCCAGCACTCTTAGATAATTTGGTCCAAGCCTTTTTGTAAGTATATCTAGTAATTTATCTTCTGAATTTCTTGATGAGAAATCATTAAAATATATATATATAAATAATTAGAATGGCTCCACTCTTTGTCCTGTTGGAAGTTCTTTTCTTCTTTGGCTATCGTAAAGATTTCCAATCAAAAATGTGGAAGAGAGTTGACAAAGAAATTGCAAAGTTCAAACAACAATCAAGAGGAAATGCTCATGCTGCAGGTGGTGTCTCAAAAGGCAAAAAAGCTGGAAAGAGAAGTTAGAAAAAACTGCATATCAAAATTGTTCACAAATTAACAGCATTTACATGTCATCATAAAACCCCACAAATTTCAATAAATCAATTTATTTTATCATAACACAATTTTATGATTTTTCTAAAATAATATACATAGAGTTATTAGTACTTGCTCAGTATCACTAGCGCAGAAAATGATGCGCGTATTCTTATAAAAATTTGGACCAATTTTGCAATACATAAAATAAAATACTCCTTCTCTGTTCTATCGTATCCATATGTTTCCTCTTGCTTAGTCTCATATTCTCTCTCATTGCATAATAGATATTTTTTTAGAAAATTTTAAATGTAAAACTCATTCATATAAGTAAATGCTATACATTCTAAATTCTAATATATCTGATGTTCATGAAATGCCAAAAGTTGTTGAGATTTGAGTGAAATATAGAACAGATGCTACGCTTGGCTAAATTTATGCTACTAACTTATCAAAAGAGATAAATACATATGCTAAGGAAGCATTATTTGAACCAATTAAGCTAATAAATAAGTGTATTATAATTTTTCTGAGGTGCCAAGAAGTAGCGACATATGAGAGGAAAATGAGAATATCCTCTAGAAGTTGAATACATATTTCTAACATACGCTACAGGATTACAGCATGTTGTATGTATATCTTGTTGATATTGTGTATGAATGACAGTCTGTTCAGTTGAAATCACATGATAAAGGCAACTGCCACAGAGTCAAGTTGTATTGTTATATTGTATAATTATAATTATTTTTTTAGAGAATTGAAGAGAGAAATCTCTACCTATAATCTAAACTACACTTTGTGCAATGTGAATACAACAACATAAATATTGCCAGTAACACATAACTTATGATATAATAATACAACATCGACGTCATCATTGACTCACAAAATCATCGATAATTTGAAGAGAGTAAAAATATTCCATTCATTAAAATAAATTCTTGTATTGTGTGTTGTGTGTATGACTTGTTGACCCTGATTTAAAATACATATGTTATTAAGAAGAAGACAGCATCATCATCATCGTCACAAGGAATCTAATCGTCTTTAGAGAAATATATATACAAAATTTTAATATCATGTTAGTAAATATGTCCAGCAAGTTGTGAATGAACTGAAAGTTAATTTGATTGAAGTAAGTGAAAATAAAAGGAGGAATCAAAAGTGGTAATCAAGTTTAAATGGTGACGTTAAAGTAAACATCTCAACCAACAAGAACACCACTATAATCACGAAGAATAGGAGTGACTCATCATTCACTATTACTTACAGACACAGTTTTTACTACCATTTCATCAATCATCAATATCATCACAAACTTCCTAATTAACAGTGAATACAAAAGCTCATCACTACTTTAGTCAGAGTTAAAATATATACTTTAGTGTTGTGGGTTACTAAAGTTTACAACGCAATTCAATTGAATGATTTATTGCTGATTTATACTTATAGGAAATTGTTAAATTGCTAATATATAGATTATCTATATCTTTCCATTTGTCCTGTTATATTAGTCATTCCCAACAATAAGTAAAAGACGTTCCATTAGCCAATTTACACCGTAAGTGCTAACAATGATTTATATGTCTTGGTGGTTTTCTTATACACAATTTACTAAAGTATACATTTTGTTTGTGTCATCATTTCTTTTAGGCACACCTCTTTTTCAATTGGAGTCTCGGACGGACCAAATTACTACATTTTTTCCATTTACCTCTTTGTATCTTTGATTGTTTGATAAAAAGAATTAAGCAAGATGTCTGGGGGGCCTTATAATTACTCTTATATTTTCAAATACATAATAATAGGTAATCCAGTAATTTATCATAACTGTGAAGTGCTTTCAACAAGTTTTTGCTTGTCTATTTCTATTATCATTGCTGGTTATTAAATTTTTAATATATTATTTTTAAACAAAAATAGGTGACATGGGAAGTGGCAAGTCGTGTCTTTTGCATCAATTTACTGAAAAGAAATGTAAGTGAATAACCACTGTTGTAAATTAAATCCGCCCACTTTCTATAATGATAATAAGTTCATGATCAAATAAATTGGAAGAGCTACTCTTTAGTAGCTACTACTGTAGCTACTTTTTAATGTATAATTATAATACATTTTGTATGATTACAGTTATGGCTGATTGTCCACACACTATTGGCGTAGAATTTGGAACTAGGATTATAGAAGTATGTGGCCAGAAAATTAAATTGCAAATATGGGATACGGTAAGTTCAATTTAAAAATATTAAAATGAGATGAGATAATTTTAAAAATTATTTACTTGTTTTTTACAGGCCGGCCAAGAAAGGTTTCGAGCTGTAACTCGGTTAGTTATTTTTATCATTATCTGTTAAGAATTTATTGTGGAAGATAAAATATTTGTTTATAATAGATCCTATTATCGTGGAGCTGCAGGCGCTCTAATTATCTATGATATCTCCCGTAGAAGTACCTATAATCATTTATCTAGTTGGTTAACAGACGCACGTAATTTAACAAATCCAAATACTGTAAGTACTTGTGTGAGGTGATGTATTGAGAATACATAGTTTCGTAATGATAAAATTTTTTAAATGCACAGGTGATTTTCTTAATTGGAAACAAATCTGACCTGGATGCACAAAGAGACGTGACATATGAAGAAGCCAAGAAATTTGCAGATGAAAATGGACTAAAATTCGTAGAGGCCAGTGCAAAGACGTAATGAAAGAAAACATTTTATTGCAAGCTTTAAGATTTATAGTAAATTGTATAATAACATATATTTTATTTTATAAACAGTGGAGAAAATGTAGAAGAAGCCTTCCTAGAAACTGCAAAGAAAATATATGAAAGCATTCAAGATGGAAGTTTGGACCTCAATGCAGGTATCTATATTTTATGACTATTAATATCTAAAATCTATATTTGTATATGTAAACATCGAAACTATTTTCAAAATTTCAGCAGAGTCAGGTGTACAAAAGAAACCAACAGCTAACGGTAAGATTTCTTAAATTGCTGTACAACTTATATAATATATAAGTATATAAGTATATATTATATACTGATGTGATTTACCATTTATTTATTTTTCTAGGAGCCCGTACCTTAACTGGTGATAATTCCCAAGATAAAAATGCATCATCTTGTTCATGTTAACTCTCCAATTTATAAAGAGTTTATAAAAACGAGTCTCTATATATAATATATAATAATTCTACTCACTAATTAAAATATACTACTCTCCCATACTCACAAATATAAACTTTCCTATACATACGTCTATAAGCAACTACAAAAAACATATTGACAACAGAACAACACATTATAACACTACTGACACACTAAAAATTATGCACAGCCCAACATTCATTCTAAATTCTAAAACATATAAAATACTATATACAACCAAACAGTAGACTCTACAAGTAAGCCAACATTATTTACTATTTCGCTACTAATTGTAAAACTCTTCTTGAGTGAGTAAAATCAACTATACTACTATTATAAAAACAACGTCGTCGTGAATACATTATGTATAATATAATATATACTACAACCGCAACAAATTCTATTCTACATAAATTATTATTATTATACTGTATAAGATAATTGTAATAATGTTTAAACTTTTATGGTAATTGCTTAATTGGTAGAGAATATCATTATTATTATGTGTATACTAAAATGAAGGTATGTTTGTAACGTACTACGCTAAACTACTTCTTATGTAACTACTATTCATTTCATTATACAATGTTTGTCATTCTTATATACAGATAGTAGTGACGACTCAATATTATTCTTTCGACCTTTCTCAGCAGAATGTTTATGTTAGTCAATCAATGAGTATATGAGAGTCTCGTATAGAAAATTCCAGTTAAAAAAAAAGTTTGTCATTATATGTATGAAAGTTTATCAAAATGTTAAAAATTATTTCTCCTTTTAATTTGAAGAAACTGTCAATCTCTCTTCCTGCTTTATTTTGCTCAAATCACTTTTCTGAGGCAATCGATTGATGTAATAATAAGGAAGCATGTAAAATGTATTGGAGTTAAATACAAATCCAATGAATATAATAGATATACTTTTTTGTTAATAATAGAAAAAACTATCAAGTCTGGAATTTGTAAAGAAAATTATAAGATATCGTATCATTTACTGAATATAAATAATATATATTATATTGTTTGTAGATAGAGTAAGCAACTTGTAAGGGCATGTGATGTATAATAGTTCTATTGTAGTAGGTGTACGGGTGCAAAAATATGTAATAAACAATATATATATATAATATATAATAATATTCCATGAAGAAACGCTAAACAAGGGTTCTCCAGTGCTTTTCGAACTTTCTTGAAGTTATAACTTCCTGCAGGTTCCTTTTTATAAACAACATTAAAATTATTAATAGCTCTACTTTTCATATTCACATATAACTTGTGAATATTCTAATAATAACCGATTATAACAAAATCGTATGCTCATCATCATGCAAAGATA
>VCNE01011514.1:0-41634 GCA_009869805.1 Oncopodura yosiiana
CAGTTTTATGTGTATGATGATTACTTTTTCTTGCCGCTGCTGTTTGCTTTTCTAATTAAAAAATAGGTTTCGGCTCTAACGTTATCGTCTGATTCATTTAATTGTTGGCTTAGACAACACAGGCCACTAGTTGCTTATATACATTTTGATATTAGACCGCAGAATTTATTATTATACTATTATTTTTTAACAATGGGCTAAATAACTTGCTTCCAGATGATTAATGTTGTCTATTTTTGTCGGTTTTAACTAATGAGAAGCTCTAGAATATTCAAATACACATCTCTTTCTGAGATTCAAGAAATATTAATAGTTTGATGCAAATTGCGTTTAACAACAAAAATAGTTCGGTTGATAAAAGTAGGACGAAATGCATCGTTGGGCCAATGTGAAATGTGTTATCTATTATATATGGTGATTTTTTTTCGTCGTGCATCAATATAGTGTGTAGACTATATATCAAAACATTATAGCTGCTACAACACTATGTTTACAAAATGCAAATGTCTACTTTTTTACTACTACAAGTACCAGAGAAAATATATTCTATTCTCTTCCACCTGCGTTTTCTTTGCATACCTTTGCTGAATTTTTTAAAGTAGGTTCTCTCAGATAACCGTTAGCTTCTTCTTTCTCTCTTTTCAATTTTCAATGTTATGGTTCGTTCTCTAAAGCGTAGATATGCTTATTTCTCACTTGCTGTACAGCATACATAAAAGACGTTGCTCGTTTCTTTTTCATATTCCCGTTATATCATCACATTCCATTCGCTTGCTCAACACTCAAGCGTGCAATTGCATTCCCTTCTTATGTTGAGGCTGACATATAATAGTAAGTAGCAAAATGCTCAGAAGTAAAAAACAAAATCTCTCTTAGGCAGGAAGAAGAAGTTGGCGAAACATTAAAGAACTAAACATCCTCAGGCATCTTTCATTTTTTAACGAACAACAACACCTCAGTTGTACTGTGCTACAACAATTGGTTAGTAGAGTAGAGTCTGTTTACATTCTTTATGTATATACTACCTCTATCCACATGACACAATCAGATAAAAATGCATCAGTGCAGCACAATAACTTAAAGAAATGAAACAACGTAGAAGTGAAAATAAGTGTGAAGACTACATTGGAATGTGAGGAATGTATGCAATAAAAAGAGACAAACAGATCGAGTTATGAAAAAAAATATATGAATACCACTTGAGCAATTTGTGAGCTCAGAATTCATTCAAAGTTGATATTTATTGATGTACGCATTATAATGACATCATGTTGTTGTTTACATGTTAAAAGAGTTAATGCTCTGACAAATTATGTGATCATTGTCCGACGATTACAGGAATTTAGATAACAAAGCTGAACTGAGCAATGGAAAGTTTATTTACAGTTTTTTCTCAGTTAAACGAGCAAATAGTTTTATCTGTCATTAAGAGTCAATCGTTATTTAACCTTGAAGGCAGAAAATGTTTCTAAACGTTTTTAAAACTCAGAAGTATTTCTTGTATATTAAGAAAAACATTATTTTTCTTAGTAATATGTTTATATTTATATGTGAGGATAAAACACAATCAATGCTGTTTTTCGTCATCACAACTCATATAATCTCTAAGGTCGAATCTATTATAATAGTTTTAACAGTAACATAATATTATAGCTTTTGAGCTGAGTGTTTCTACATGTCATCAGCGTATCATCTTCCTTTACATATTGGCAACATGTGCTATGTTCATCAACTATATCTATACGTAAGAAGAATCAAGTGCCATATAATAATTTTTGCAACACATACAATAATGGATTGTAGTGTAGTGCTGTTTTGATAAATGGTAAATGTTGTGCAGTCTTAATTGTCCTTCAATTTTTGTGTGTGCATCTAACTACCATCCATATACAATTCACTCTTTGACCTTTACTATGTAAAGTTTGCATATGTACTGCATGACCATGGGAGCAGAGCTTATATGACTTGAGAAAAAAGTTTGAAGAGTAAATGATGTCACTTAATGATCTAATGTTTTCATGTCATTATTTACAAGTTTTATGTATTTGTATTTGTTGATGGTATACTATATTAAAAGTTGATAAACATTATAAGAGTACACAGATCAGTAAACAAATAGCATTCTATGGAATTTACAGTCCACTAAATGGACTTTGTACTTTGGAATGCTATCTATGTTATCTACTCGTTAATACAAAATATGGATAATCTTACGTATTAAAATAAAATAATAAAATTTCTAGAACAGTGAAGAAATTATCTATATCCTGTATTCAACATGTTCCATTATGTGATCAACTGACATAACTGTTAACAATAAATAGCTAAATATTTATTATTATATGCATAGCAGCTAGATTGATTTATGAGCTTTACTGTGGTATATCAATTGTTGAAAATATTTGTTGAGAACTCGATTTACGTCAACAAGATATTTTAAATTACTATTAGAAATGATACAGTTTTGAGAATAGAATGCGTATCTTCTACTAACTACTAAATTTGATATTATTTACTGGTAACAAATATACTTAAATATATTAAGAAGTGATCGCATTTCCGGTTTTTCTTTATATCTCTTGCTACCAATTGTAATTTGTACTCTGATTGACGTTTCTATTTCATGCCGGATGTAAAGGGCTAAAGTACACTTTATTACACTTAATATATTTTCAATATGTTTTATATAGGTACATATGTACCTAGAGAAGCTGTATTTATTTACTGTTTCCTACGTCAAACAAGGGGCAAGGTGCGTGCAGCTTAGGATTACTTACTTACCTACGTACAAATACACGAGTAAGAGTCAATGTGTCATTATGGTTTAAGCCAGATACAAAAAAGTATTATTAGTAAACTCAGTAGAACAGATAATAATTGTGGTTATTACGCGAATTGCGGCGATATTGTGTGATAGACCATTATAAAATATTGCAAAATGTGTTTTTTCGCACTAATGTTGTAAAAGGATTTGGTTAGCTAAAGTAAACAGTAAAAGCTTCCATAGAGAAGTAGATCCTTTTTTAATATCAGATGTGAATAAATGATGACGATGGCAACTAATGTTGTGCATAGTTATTTATTGTTTTGTAATGAATAAAAAATTGCGTCAATACAGAAAGGATATAAGTACATATGTAAGAGCAAAGTGCATGTGAAAATTGTATGACGTTCTTTCTAGAGATCTGTTGTTGAAATATGAAAGGCATCATGTTATATTTATGTGTTTATCTCACTACCAATATTTTCCCAGTTACGTCAAACAGCCTATAAGACTAAGAGAATATTTGTTTACTTTACTGCACTCTCGATGAAAATGAACTCGAGACAACAACGACCTTGACCGTGTTTTCTTTTCCTCTATGTTACAGGTCAACTTGGAAATAAGGAAGTGTAGTAAACACTAGAGTAATGTAAAAGGTAGTTTTTTATGCATTTCTTCATATTACTCTCTTAATACCAAACAAATTATCATTAACTAACAGAGTTACTCATTATTGAAATATTTTCCTCCTATTGATATAAGTACAAGTTTCATAAGACATTGATGCTATTTTGTTTTCATTTAATGAATACAATTTTATAGTCTACATGAATAGCTTGAAGGCATTTGTTGTAAATTGTTGGTAAATAAAGATAATAATAGTAAGCCTTTACAAGAAGTTAAAAGTGCATTTCTCTTAGCTACATACTACAGAAAGCATCACTGATAATTGACCTTATGACTCTACAAAGTTTCAGTTGACTCTCTCATGTTGTGTCTGGTTTTTTTGTCGTGGTCGAGGTGAAAGTCTGTTGAGATACTGATGAAACAGATGTGTTAGACATTATACTCTTTAGACTTTTTGTAAAACTTCTAAGTATACTATAGTTTTATATGACAAGTTGTAAAGATTACGAGAAAATTAATATACAGCTAGAGTCATTATGTGAGTATGTATACTAGTAAAGCGTAGCTCGTGTCCGAAAGAAAAGACTTGCCACACAATATAAATTTCAGGTTGTGCTTATCATCCACTTTATTATAGCTCGTTTTTTCCTTCTACACTTTGATTTAGCAAGAGCTATTCATCACTAAAACGCGAGGATGATTAGCCACTATAAATATATAAGCTAGACAATATACATATACAAGCTAAATACAGACTTGAGTATTTAGGGCAGAAGACATAGTGTACGCTTTCATTTCTCATTAATCACACAGTTGGTGTTTTTGATGTTTGCTCAACTTAACAGAGGAGCAACACAATACATATAATGCACTATTCTGTAAAAGTCTTGGTTTTATTTTTTTTCTCAGTCTCACACACTGTGAATGCAATTGAGCATGATGCTGGACGACTTGGACTAACATAACATTTTTGCAATAGAGATAGGAATAGTGCAATTATTGAGCACGACCTCTTTATGACCACCTGACGCTCTGGCTGATAATTGTGTATATGTGTGCACATTTGAGAGAGACGTTATCTGTCTCTTGTCACCTCTCACAGTGCATAACATGAATTTTTTTCTGCTATCACCACCTCCTCAAGTCAATCCAATCACTCACTTTTAGTACATTGCCAAAGATATTATTGTTACTTAGTACTTCACCAACTAACCATATATGAATTTAGTCAGTCACTTGAGAGACAGACATTTTTATATCTACACATCTCACTAAACACAACCTTTCACACTATAGAGTCAAGTATAGTATTATTATTATTATCATCATATCTGTATCTTGCATATTGAGTCCGAGGTTATATAGCTGTCAATTATTGATTTTGTAAGATGATTTTTCTGTCTCTGTACTATATATATATGTATGTTCTCTTATGTTTCTTTTTCACTTCTCAGAAATGCAGGCTACGCCCTTAAATGGCTTTCTTAAATGAGATGCAGACAATGCATTATAAAAAAAGTGATAGACATGATAGGTAGCAAGAATAAAAAAAATTATGCACAATGTAGCAACTGACCATAGTCTACTAAGTAAAAATTGCAGCAGTCGTCTAGTAAAATAATGGCAGATGCAGAACATAGACCTTTATAGTGTATTATGCATGTTATTCTATATAATAAAGTATAGTGAATTGCATTACACAGCATTTTTTGTATCTAGTTTTCTAGACAGCAGAGCAGAGAGTACTAGACTTGTGTGTCTAATCTTTATATGCATGCATAGTCAAAGTTTTGAATCGAAAAGATTCACAATAATGTACTGGTTGACTGAAATACACTATAAGAGCGTGTAAATAACGATACAAAATGCATTACACACAGTACAGTAAATACTTCTCTTGCTACTTACCTTATGTATATATCTTAGTATAGTGCTATAGTATATATACTTGAGATTTTGCAATTGGGAACTCTTTTTTATAGATACGTTCTTGCCTACGTTCTTGTGGTTGCTCAAAATGCAAAAGTCAGATAATAGAATTGACAGAGATGAAAAGAAGCTTGAGGCTATGAAGATTTTGTTTGTAAATATATTTTCACTGGTTAGAGAGTCTTCTTGACACTATATATATATATATTTTGTAGATGCTGACTCTGTACAAATACTATACAACTTCAACTCAGCAGGAGTTGTCTGAAATATATTAAGGCAAAAGTTTGAGATCAAAATTGAAAGAGATATTTAGTGTATGATATGAGGCTTCTAGTAAGAGTCTATTACACGTACACACTGTCTCTAGTGTAATGTCTGTGCATATATAATACATAATAGCATGGAATTAGAGAATAGTATAATGTGAGAGGTTCTTTAAACTTTGTGTCTGAAATACTTCGTAATGTGTCAAGTACAGTTTTCACTTTGACACAAATAACCTTCGATTCGAGACTGACTTCTTTGCATTTGTATCACTGCCATATAAAGAAATTTAATTCATTGGAAGTCAAGTGATAATTTTTTTAAATGTTCGTAAAGCATGTCTCGTATTAGTGTAATTCAATTTTGTAAGAGAGAAGGGTGCTAGACAAAGCAGACATTTCCTCCTTTCTTATAAAAGGTGTATCTAAATTATATCTCTTGACGAGTTGGTTTTATTTCATTTACAAAATTGTGTCTTTTCCACAATGGTTTTTCAAGTTGAGTAATTATATACACTCCTTCGTGTTGTTGGAATTCGAAGAAATAAAACTCGTTTCTTAAAGTATGGGTTACAATTTTAAAGGAAAATGAAATGTGCTATCTATCAAGTCTGAAAATAAATGAATTAAAGCAGCTTTCATTTTTGGGTTGAAAAGAATCTCTTTTGTATATATAACTTGTCTCGTTTTTGCAAAACTTGAATAAGAATAGTATTTACAAATATGTTAGTCTTTTAAATTTGATAGCAAGCAGGAGTCATTGAGCTACCTTATGCAGATTTATCAGGATTAGATTAAATAGATCTTTATAGAATGAAATACAATACTCCAAATTATTTGATATGTCTAGCGTTGAAAATAAATACGGGGAATTATTCAACCAATTGCACCTGCTACAAGCAAAATGTAAAGTCCATTATTAACCAAATGAAATTTTGGTGCTTGATAGTAAGTATATATTTAAAAGTATAATATATTATATTATTGCTGTTTACTTTTTTGCAAAGTAGGTAAATGTAAATTAGTAATGTAATCAAATTAATATAACTTTTTCATGACCAACTCAAGTTATAAATGAGTTGTCTCTTTAAATGCCACTTGCTATTTAAATTGATGAAATGAAGTTGCAAAACCTAGTTTAGAAATTACTATACATACGGGCACTAAAAAATAACGCCATAAACAAATTTTTATTACATCAAATGATATTTTTTTTTTTGCAAAATGGCACATGCTTATCTACAATTTCATTTCTTACGCTTACTTAATTTCATTCTTGTTGTGTGCTACCCATGATGTGTCACATTCTAAGAAGAAACAATTAGTAAAAATCATGAAGTTGAACGGAAGTTAAACTTTCAACAGAAACTGAGACACGTGCTCCATTTTGTGCGACACGTAGCAATTATATATCTCTGTACAAAGTGCATTGAAATGTTCATAATGTGTGGTCTGAAAAAATATTATTTTTAAATATTTAAAAAAAAACAAATACGAAATAACAACATAACAACATATATGGTTAAAATGACATTGCCTTGTTTTCTAGGTCTTAGCTTCTTCTGATGTAATGTATCTCATTAGTAATAAGTATACGTAGATATCATATTAAATTTCTTTGTTACTGCGAAGAAAATTTGATCCCAACGTCATAACTAAGTAGCTTAACTGTTTCAGTTCTGAGAAAGTTTTATAACTTTTGAAAAAAATATAAGTATTTTGTTTATGCTTTGCCTGTAGTCGTTTTGTTTCATTCCTGCTGAAGTTGTGGAATATGAGACGTGACTCTTCTGACAGATATATATGCAAAAAGATTCTACAAAGAATTTGATATTTCTGTTTGTTAAAGCAACTTGTCGGTGTAAACACTTTTGTTGCAGATTTAATAAGCTCCAACTGAGTGTGTGTTGAAAAAATATAAAAAGTTGTGTGCTATACATATATGTACTTTTTATATATCTCTCGGCAGCAGGTTGTTTTTACATGTGAATGCCCTTGTTTTTCAGCTTGTAAACTTCACCTTCCTATTTTTTTCTTCTCACTTTTTAAACCTTTAGTCACCAACAATGAGGCAGAGAGCAGAGTTAAATTACTTTTTTTGTAATCTAGTTGAGAAAAAAGGGGTTTTCTCTCGTATCATGTAATTAAAGCTGTGCTCCACTATACAGACTTTCTACTTTCCAGCTCTCTCTGGAGACAAGTTTGATAAGGTATTAAAAGAAAATTAGCAAAAGAAAAGTAAATAACTACTAGAGTAATAGGAAAAGTTTGTAGTTAGTTGTAGTACGTATATGTATACATGTATACTCAAGAGCAAAGTTGTATAAGCGAGAAAGAAGGGGAAAAGCGAGATGGGTTATATGATCTTTTGTATAGCATTACATATATGTACAATAGTATGCCTTACATTGACAAATTTGGAATAAAATTTTGGGCTATGTATATCCCCACAATGCTAAAACGTAGTTTAGAAGTACCAAATAAACTGGATAATTAACTAGAGACGAAAATGGCATTAGAAAACTTCATTTTGTAGCCAAAAAATGTCATAAACTCAAATCAACAAGAGAGTTTCAAGTTGTGCTCAGCTATTAGCTAACTCTCAAGTGGTGTCTTCCAGTTTTCAAGAATTTTCAGATTAAACTAATACATATACGCACTTTGTGAATTACATATATGACTGTATACATAAATATTCTAGACATGAGACTGAGAAGGAAAATGATTAACTCATTCCATTTCACATTCTTGTTGCCAATTAACAACATTCTGTTCTTGCGAATTAGTCATTGCAAAAAGAGAAGCTAGTCTAGTTTCTTCTTACCTAGATATCAAATTAAATGAGAAAATGTGTTGTTGAGCTGCTAAAATCTATTTAGACGAGAACTGGCTTTTTTCTACATAATTTCCACACATGACTAATAACTCTCTGCTCTCCGACAACCAAGTTTTTTTAAAGAAGTCACTACTGGTGGCATTGTGGTGTGATTCAATTCTTCGAAGGAGCAAGGAGAATGAAATAACAATGTAGTTACTCAAAAGGTTTTCGTTTTTGGAACTGTTATAATATGTATGTCTATGTTGATACATTTAGGAAAAAATGCAATAAATTATCCTTCAGGTTTTTTCTTCGTGTAAAATATTTAATGTACCTCATAGTATATATATACATATAGACGGGTTTATACTAGTGAACAAATAGTATGAATGAAATTCCGTTCATGTACTTCTTTTGCTCTCTAAAACTATTACATACCATTTTACACTTCGTTATGAATTGCCTTTATGTACACTATAACAACATGTATATATAGCGACCGCATCCTTAGTACAAAAACTGAGGCGGATGTTCATTTTCATGCTAGCGTCACATCTCTCTCAATTCTTGATAATTGTTTACCACTGCTACTCTCAAATATCCTTATATGCATATTCACAGAAAGACTGGAAGATTACTCTGTACACTGACGCCTTCCTTGGTGGTTTTTTTATATGCAAATAACATTATGATTTTCCTTACAGACTTCATAGTAATTTTGTATTATTCAAAAACTATCAAAGTCAACTAGATTAAATTCTCGCTAACTGATATAAAATATATATTTAATATGTAATGAATCAATGACTTTTCATGGAATAGCATTTATTTCTATCTGACTCGTGTTAGTTTTTCTAGCAACTTGTAGCCATCAGTAATCTAATACAAAATAGATTACTAAAAACAAGTCATGAGATCCACTACACATTATTTACATGACAAGTACAAAATTTTACATCAAATAGCTGTCAAGCTTAGTAATTACTAGTTACACGTGTACTTGAACATTTTTGTAGGAAATAGTCATATAGTAGTAGCATATAGAAACAGGAAACCAATGCTAACAATATTGTTTATAACATGTGGTGCAATATCAAAAATGAGAGAAGAAAAAAATGATGATGTGAAATTATTTATTTATCAGATAACAGCATGCACCCTCAGTCCAATTCTCGACAGTTGACATTTTCATTCCGCCCAATGATTCCGGTGAATCTTATATTACTACATAAGTACAGTGTCTACTATTGTCAGCACCTTGTCACTCTTTCCGTACTTTTTTTGTTGTACGTTGTTTCGTCAGCGATGACATTACAAGCTCACTGCTCGTATATCGATAATGTGAAAGTCGTGAAAGGGTTGAGTAAAGTTCAACATTGTAACTATATTTTATTTTGTATATAGTCCTACGCAAAAAAAGATACATATGTAAGTAGTGTACACGATTACTATTACTTTTATTGCACTTGTATCGCCATATACAAGTGTCACAAACTACTGTAGTGACTATAATGCTTACACGTTGTTTATGTTTATGTACTACATATCTAGATATAATCTCATAGAATCCAATAGTTTCTATGTCGTTTCCAATTGTCATTGTATTCCGACAACAACACCGGCTCATTTATATGTATGAAAATCCTCATGTTCTTGTCAGGATTATTGAGCTCCTTACACCTCCAACAACATAAAAAACTAAATGGCTCTATGTATAAAGTGTCCTATACCTAAAAAATGTATTTAACCTAACCTATCTATATAATAACATTTTAGATAAAACGTAGTAAGGTAATTTTATCAAGAAAGTTTTTTTAAGAAAAAATAATAATTGCGTGTACTTTGAGTATTAGTTCCTTTATTACTACTTTACGTAGCCAATATCATTGTCAGACGCACCGCGACTCAAGTCGTAGAGTTTTTTCTATAAAGGAAACTATGTAATGTGAATCTCTACAACAAGTGCAAGTTATAATTCACTAGTAGCATGAAACTCTACGCAGATGATGATAGCTTTACTTATGTCATAAGTGGCAATGTGCTTTATGAACTATGGCTAATGCTCATCTTTTGTGACATGGTATACTATGTATGTACTGGCTATACACCTCCACTCTCTCGAGGTAAAATATGATGTACACGACTTTTACCATCGTCAATTACCTCTTACAGCATCAGCAGGTACAGGTAGTATAATAATACTATACATGTGTAACATTAACATTGTCACTGCATGATTCTATATATGGTATATAATACGTGTATAGCTCAACTTGTAGACCACAGAGGAAAGAGAGAGAGAATGAATGAAAATTTAATTTAGTCAATGAGGAGATAGTTTAGAGCAAGTGAAATGAGCCGTGGTGCGTAATTTGTTCCATTTACACGTGTAAAGTGCGTCCCGTAAAAGAAACAAAAGTACACTTTTGTTTTCAGGATTTTTTTGAAAATATGCTTCAACAAGTATTCTATACTACCTGCGACTGCCTACTAACTCAGAGGATATTATTTTGTACATTTTAATATTTTTTGGGTTGATTCATTATCAAAGTTATAATTGCAGTCTCTATTTTGCATTGTAGTTTGTTGAATTGAAAACGCATTGACTCAATGGAGTAAATGAAGCTAGGTTTTAGAATCAGAGAATTTCAACTTATCATAGTGAATGAAATGCATAAAAAGAGTAAGTAAATAATGCAGCTATGCTTTAGAATTTTTTGTCTGTTTATGTGTGGGTGTTGAACTCCAAACAGGGTATTTTTTTCTTGCCAATTGCAACAGGCTTATAATGTATGCTGAAGAGTAGCAGTATCTTCATAATTACTAATTCAAATCAAGTCGAGTAATTGCACCAATTATTACCTTGCAGACACTGCCTTGGGTTTCTTCAGCTAAGTTTATTAATATTTAAAACGTGGTTGAGTCTTTCAAAGCAGGTGTGTGTCTAGTCAACTCTATCTTTCTAAAAACTACACAGTAATTACAACATGGAGGTATATATTTAATTATATTAGACTTTTTTATAATATATATTTCAAGATGTTGTATATAGAATATGAATGATGTGATAATAAAGTTTTATTGAAGTTTTTATGCAAAACACTATTTTTATTTACTACACATATTATTATTATATGACCAGAGCGGAGTGCACACATTTTATTTTATTAGTGTGTAAATATTTTTATATTACACAAGAAATGCAGTTGGCAATTTTTTTGTCTCATTAATGCTCTTATATTACATCAGTTGACTAGTTTCAGATCTAACTTCCTTATAAATGAAACATGAGTGGATATAAAAATGGTACAACTTGATAGTGGCTACATATAATGACACTCACTAAATTCTTGAAACATGACTCTTTTGACAATTGAAATGCAATTGTGCAAACTTTCACACACGTCTGTACAAAAATGTCAGTATGCTTCTCTCTATATTTACGTGTGCAATTTACAATTTAGAAATGTGTGCATCTTATTTATAGGTTGGCTCAAAAATAAAATTTGGAATCTAAAGAAGGACTTTGTATTATTGTGCATATATGTATCTTACTAATGCATACTTTATTATCACATCTAAAACGAAAAGATGAGTGCCAAGTATGTAGTTTACAATTACTGCATTACACTCATTCCACTTAACTCTTCTAGTTTGACAACTTGTCAGTTGTTGAAGCCTCTTCGTTTTATGATTCCTTATTACTGCAAAAGCATCTGTACCAAAAGTCATTAATGGCATTCTTAAAAAAGTTTCTATTTTACATAAATCATGGGCCTATCAACATCTACGCTATTTGATTGTTACTTATTACTACATTATATTACCACAAGAAACGTGTGTTGTAACATATAGACACTTAATAGAGTGAAAGTATAATTTACCCATGAAGCATTTCTATCAGGTTTTTCACAATTCACTTATTTTATAATAATAATCAGCTTATTTGCATATACCCTATCTCTTCATTTACGTTGTAAAAATGAAATCAAGATCAATAGTAAATTGTCCAGCGGAAACATTGTGCATTGTATATATACAAGTAATACAGATGACATAATACTCATAAAGTAGAAAGTCAAAGTAAAGTATAATTACTCTCTTAATTAAATTGATTAAATAACTGCTGCGTAGAAAAATGTCATTAGCTTAATCTGTTTCTTTGCTATAAAAGCTGTCGTCAAGTTAGAAAATAAAATGGTTCAAAGTTATTTATTTCTGAAATACTATTCAAAACAATTCAGCACTTATAATAGCTCATCATGAAGCTCTGCATTGTTTTACTGATATTTGCCACTATCGTCTTTGCAGCTACTATTGAAAAGAAGAAAGCTGATGAAACATCTAAAGCGGGGGGTAACTATAACCATATAGTTGTATACAGCTTAAATCAAAGTAATAATTGATTGATTTTGAAATTGCTAACTTTCAGATAAGCTACAGTAGTAGTAGTTAATTACCCAATATTCATGCCACGAGGTAAGACAAGCTAATATAAATTCCGATCAGATTCAATTTATAATAATAAATTTTATTTCCAGATGAGCGTGAAGACAAAAAACTAGAACATGAGAATCTTTCAAAGAAAGAAGAAAAGCCAAAACCAAATTCCTATTTAAGCCGCTATTTGTTTTGATAGTTTACCTGTTACCATTTTATAAAATTAGTCTAATTGATCCATCGTACAGCGCCAATGTTTCTATATATTTTCTAGAAAAACGCAACTCCGTTGACGTGATCTCTTGCCTTCAAGTTGCAGATTCATGCTATTACAATGGTAAATATTACTGACATAGATTTAACAACTATGCTTCTTACCCAGTTAGGTTAGGTTACTAAAGAACTTAAAAATGCCAAAAGTCCTGGGTCAGAAGATACAACCGGCACATTAAATTTATTCATTATCTTCAACTGACTTGTAGTAGTGTTTATTTTTAACGAAATTTCTTTTATCTCAAAGAAATAGTTGAAATAAAAGCTGATGTTTGTAAAACTGTTTTCTATGTCTGTGTAGTATAGCATGTGTTATTATTCATTATACTCAAAAGAATCTCAGTCATATATAATAAACACAATACTACAATACACTATGTAACATAAAATGTAAAAGTTACACCGCAGTTTACAATCAGTTGTTCTTCTACTTCTCTGTCTGCACTTATAGAATAAATGTTAAATAAAATATACTATAGTAGTGCAATGCCTTTGTATTTGTTTGTCTCCCTATATCTCTCTTTCTGTCTGTCTACTATATAACATTTAAACCCAGTCATGCATTTGCATGAGGTGTTTTTATCATTATGCCATTTTCTTGCTCTGTCTATTGAGAATTCAGGGCAGGTAAGGTTTAAGTCTAGTTGCCATTCATTCAGAAGCAACGTCATTGTCTGGAAGTTGAGTACAAAAACACTTTTCAAATCTCTCTGTGTGAGAAAAACCGTCTCAGACAAACAAGTACAAGTAGAGATCCCTACAGCAACCAATAACACTTTACTTATGAAGAAAAAAAGCCAAGCCTTAAAACTATGTATCTCAACTTTACACTTACACAATAACTAAATCTTTCTTCTAGCTCTAACAAAAGTATATGGAACAATAACAAGATGTACATATATATATACATAATGAAAGCGCTTGACATGTTCAGGTCAAGTTCTCACCAAAAGACTATAAGGCAGAATTTTTTACTTAGTCTCGCAGTCAACAAATTACAATTTTTTTGTATAAATATGCAAGAATGAATGTTATGAGTTTAAAGGCAAGTGTGACATTTGTAAAGTAAAGGCTACTCACACATTATATAGTTGCTCCATGTGCTTATATAGTATATTAGTCTGTGAAAGTCAATGAATTGTTAGTAAACAAACCATACGATGCTAAGTCATACATTGTTGAGAGAGCCTAGAGCTATATGTATTTTATACGTAAGCAACAGTTAGAATGTTGGAATTCTTTTATATATATGTTATAGTTAGCGTAGTTGAGTGTATATAACTAAATAACCAGTTGTACTTTTGCCTGCAACATAGAGCTATAGAGAAGGATAGGAAACCCACATATTTTAATTCGCAACAACAGAAGATATTCATTCAACTTCTACTACAACAATGTATTACATTATAAAACCCTGTCTACCACGACTATCTTCTTCAACACTTGAGTTGGCAGGTAAATGTGCTTGATTAGACTGTTTGAAAAAAAGTTGTAAGGTTGTATTGTACGTGAGGAAGTAAGTATATATATATTATCTCTTTCTCTGTTAAAGTAAAATAACCAAGTTGTATCTACTAGTACAAGTACTATATAGTTGAATCACTGAAAATGTATGTACATAACGGATTCTCTACTTTTTTTTAAAGCAACTCTCTGTTAGTAACTTGTCTCTCTGCTTCTTCTCTACAGATATTATCATGTAGTAAAAGTAACAATATGTAGTACACAAAGGTAGGAGAGAGAGAGAGAATTGCGTCGCAGTGAGTTTTCTCGATGGTAGTTAAAAGCTTTTATTGTGTGTATTTCATTTGCATTATCAACATGAGAGACGAGAGAATTCCTAGAAATATAATGATTTTAATGTTGCCGACACTAATCAGTAATAATACCACTTGTTAAGTCTACTATAGGTTTTGCGACACTAGTCAAGCCTTAGAAAACTTTGATGCTTAAGAGATAGAGAGAGAGGTCTACGTTTTTTTATCTTGTGTCTCAACAGAATAGAGTAAATAATAAATATAGTTTTTCAAATAAGAATGTGTATCTTACTCATTTACACTTCATCATAGGTAATGTATGAATGCAAATGTAAACCTAGCTCAAAGTTGAGGACGACACTGTCAACTTCTTCAACATCATCATGTCATGTCAGAAAAAGATACAATTTTTTTGTACCATATATGACAGTACATTTGATCATATTAGAAGACACAGAGATTCTATATAAATTCCTCACTTCCCCTCATCCGTTACTAAAGTAAGACGAATTGCATTCCAATCTAATTTTTGGTCTTGTTTTCTCTCTCTTGGCAACTTGACTTTAAGCTTTTCTTGTGGTATGTGGTACAAAGTTGTCAAGTAGGTCTATGAAAACAGTTGTTGTACAGATGAGGATTAAAGTAGAAAAAAATGCAACAAGTATTAAAAAGTAGACGTGGTACACTCACATAGTAGTGAGTACTATTGCATGCCTACTAGATTATTTATGCATTTAGTTTAAAGAGATGAATGAGTAGAATACAGTAAAACAAATCTCATATTGTATATAAATGAAAAGACATTATTTGGATCATCATGAGCAATTTTGTGTTGCTGACTTGCAAAAAATTTGGTCTACGTCTACATTGTCATAGCTACCATACTAAATGTCAAGCAACTACCACAACAATCTATCTATTGCCATATGCATGGTTGTACTAGAGTGCATGTCAACATCAAGACAAGAAAGAGCTTTGTGACATGGCATTGAAATCGAAATTTTGTGTTATAATTTGAAAGATTGTAGAAAAAAAACTAGAAGGAAAAACGAAGAAGCTCATATTATAGTACTTTTTATTAAGACGATATTATCATTTAGAGAAAGATTTTTGACTTGTTTCGTGCACATATTATCTACACGCAGATCCTTTTGATGATTGGTTACGCACAAAAAGGTTTCTGGCACTTACGTATCAACATTGAAAATGACTGAAGGGTTTTATGACAACAAACGTTCTCTGCCGTTTTCGTGAGAGAGTGATGATGATGTTGAAGGTAGTGTGAGAAAATAGTTTTAGAAGTAAAATATCAAATGATGGTAGTTGTAGTAAGTAGTTTTAGACTTGGCTAGTTATAAAAGTATGCAAGACAAGCTACCACCACCACCAGCACAATTTACTCTACCTTGTACCCAAAGAGTTACTAATATGTACACAAAAGGAAGAATAATAAAAGAGTTAGTGTTGTTCTGAGTGAGTGAGCGGAAAGGATCAACGAACTCTTCCTTCCTTTCTTTCATTAATGTTGTTGCCATTTGCCTAGCATGCCAATTCAAACTCTACCTGTACTCTTCTACACATTTATGTATGAATCTCTCTCTCTCTGTGCGTTTCAAAATCTACATACTAAAGTACACACATATATATGTATATACAAATGTTTTTTACTTAGAATCTACTACCTGCTCTACACTACGTAATTTAACTAAGGTCTGGTTGTTATATGCTACTATATGAGTGAGAGAGTGCAGATTCATTCCTTTTGACTCTTTTTTTTGCTCACATTTTTTTCTCATCAAGCCATTAAATTTATATAGCATAGTTTAGAGAGAATGTACTGTTGTTGCTGAAGAATGATGAGGATGTGAGAAAAAGGTGTCCAGACAATTCCAATCTTTGACTTATATGACGACAGTGACTGAGATTGACTATCTACATTAATTTTTAGATGGTAGTGCATATTGTAATTTAGTAATGACTCACAGTCGTAAATTTCTTTGGTTTTGCCTTATGATTTTGAGGAATGCGTCGTAGCTCTGTTGTATAGATGAAGGAGCTATTGTGACTTGTAATAAAATTAAAAACAATCAATCTTATCTTAGCTTGTGTAGTCCATATTAAAAATTTTTGCAATTTAAATTATCGTTAATGAATTTTTATATGCTACCTATAGTTTTTGAGATTATGAAGCTTCTAACACTCTTAAAACTGCTTAGCATTTTGCAAGAATTTTTTGTTTTTTATATTTAGGCATTATGAGATTATATATTGACTTCTTGTTTCGTATGCAGTGAGTGAGCAGTCTTCTTTTTTTGCAAAACTTTCACATTACTTCAAAGCAATTTGTCATTTTACTTTAGTATATGTAGTCTCCCATTGCTTCTTCTTCAAGTTGATTTCTATACGTGGAGTTTTCTCTTTTATTCTTGGCATGAACTCAAGTGCCTTTTATTTCCTTTTCTATGCTAAATATGTATATTATTCTTGAGCTTATTGCACTCTATGTGCATTTTGCTGTATTATGTAATTCTTATATGAAAAACAATAACAAACTCATCTCGTATAAGTTAGTATTTAAGCTTTAACACTGCACTGTTTATGTATATTGGTTTTGGAAAAGTACGTCATCATAAATATGGTATATATTATTATCTGCCAAACCCTGATTTGGGAGTATAGAAAATATGTATGTTTTCAGTAGGAATCAATAGAGAAACAGAAGAATTGTAGATATAGCTGGTTGTAACGCAATGTGAGAGTGCCATATACACAATATTTAGAATTCAGGTCAAAGCTTTGTCTTTGACATTGCCACATGTTACTACTTTGAGGATTAGATTCACAAAACTATGACACATTCCACGTGTCAATAGTACAATTTCGCAACAAAATGCAAAGACTTGAGAAAGGATATGCACTCCATTGAAATTAACTATAGTTTTGTACTTTTCCATTCATAAATGACTAAAATTACTACTTCCATACATTTCATACAAAGTCATATATGTATATAAAAGCAAATGACACTATTTGTACTCAAGTTGACGAACCTTAAATATGTAAATATAGTCAAGTTGTCGTCACCACTGTGTTTTGTTTTGCTAAATTATGAATGGTTGTAAGCACAAGGAAATTGATATAATATTTACTAAATAGTTGAGCACTGACTCATTTTACAAACAGTTTTAGATGTTTTATTTTAGTTGGAAACCATTTGAAATAAATATTGACAATAATTGTTGTAGTATCGCACAATAACTACTAAGTGCTGATAATAGCTATATATATAACTAAAGGTTAGTTAATGAATCGTAGTATTCCTCTGAGATGAAATGATTCTCTCACTTTCAAATGGTTTTTTAAGGTACCATATGTTCCAATTTTGTTATCCCATATGATGAGTCATTATAAAACAAGAGCATAAAAATATATTTTGAGTTTATATTTTGATCAATGATAGTGTGAAGCATTACTAATCTATTGATGAAAAATGCAGTAATGAAAGTCACCCAAATATTTTTTGTAAAATGAGAAAACATCAAAGCAAATTCGCTGATGTAAAATGTCATTTAACAATATTCGTACACTTGTTTTTATTTCTTAGAAAATAGTTATTCAAATCATCTATTGAAACGAAAGAACAATGATCCAAAAACATTCTTTAAGTAAAGTTATTGTTTGGAATTATTTGCATGAGTAGTTTCTCAATAGACTTGAAATTAGTATTGTATTGTACACATATGAATACGACTATTTTATTGTAATCATAAAATCTGTAACATTACTACTAATAAAGCGGTATGTGTTACAGAGAAGAATAAGATGCAGCTCACTAGTCATTTTCGAAGAAATTCTTACTAACTTTGAAGTTAAGTCGAAATGAACTACTTTGGAGAAATTATAATGTGTTCCTTGTTGCATGTTGTGACAACACTGAAATTACATTTAGTCAATATCACTTTATGACTTTTCCCATCATCATCTGATCTGATTTCCAGTCTCATATTTTGTTTTTGAAATTTTCTCACATGGATTAATTGTTTGTCTGGCTTAGAATTAGTAAGAGAGTCTAGGAATAATTGAATATGTTAGGTG
Source organism: Oncopodura yosiiana (assembly GCA_009869805.1). Lineage (NCBI taxonomy): Eukaryota > Metazoa > Arthropoda > Collembola > Entomobryomorpha > Oncopoduridae > Oncopodura > Oncopodura yosiiana. The sequence continues at coordinate 18,970 of VCNE01011514.1, forward strand.
CAATATAAAACTAGGTCCCAGAAAAGTGCCAAGCCATTTATCACTTCTTCAAAGCATGGGAATTGAATCTAAGCAAGAAAATCACGAAGGACAAGCTCGAATGAAACTTGCCATGCAGTTACCTTTCTGATATTATTTCTTTCCCCGTAAAATATTCTTGCTCCAATTACAAACAGCCTAGCAACTCGTTTCACAGCCGATATCGTGTCAAATGTCGAGGAAAAAGGTAAAGTGACATGACAGAATTGACATATTGAAATATTACTCACATCTGTTGTGTAGCACCTTATACTAAAGTAGAAAGAATTAAAGTGTATCAATATGAACTTATAGGTTTATTAAGTATATTTTTATTTCAAGTAATTATTACGACATACGAGGGGCTATATGAGATAAGTTTATTTCTGAATGATGGAGACAAAACATAGGTAGCAAAAGTACAAGGTTTTTCTTGTTGTTAAAGAAATATATATATATAAGCCAGTGCAGAGAATTTGAGAAATTCCTTCAAATTTATTTTATGGGATCTTTTTTTCAAGAGAAAATGGGTCTATTTACAACAGAATGAAAGGAAGGGGCATAATATATATAACTTAAGTAGACAACAAGAGTTTTGCGGACAAAACAAAAAGAAGAAGTAGAAAAAAAGATCTTTTTCTAAAATGTATTGTATTGTTATTTCTTCCAAAAGTAAAGCAAAGGAAGAGAGAGAGAAAAGGTTCTCAATTTTTGTTTTGTACTGGAGTGCACCTTGGGAAGTAGTTTTTTTTCTCCCTCGTCATCGTTAGGATGTTATTGAAAAGGAATAGAATGGAAAGAATCAATACGGACAAAATGAAAAAGTAGTAAAACTCACTTGGATAACTCACCTCTATACAACTAACAAAAAGAACAAAGTGGCCGTATATTGCATTAGGTCAGTGTCTGAGTCTAGTCTGCCTCACTTCCTTTTTTTCTTAAAACTTTGTTTGTCTATTACTTACTCGGAATAATATGTTAGTGTATTCACTTAGGTAAAAATGTAATATTTTACAACCACATTAGAGGCAATTGTATTACTTATCCTGTACAAATATGTGCATTCATTTTAATGGGGCAAAAAGAGTCACAGAGAAAAATTGGTCAACTTTTTCCATTACTGAACATGTGCAATTTGACATGAACTGCGCAATTTTCTAATTGGAATCATTAGTCGAATAAAACTGACAAAAAGCTACAGCATCCTCTACAAATAAGATATAGTAGTTTTGTAGCAATTAGTATCTTTGAAGCAAAGGAATTTATCTTTCTTGGTAGTCTCAATACGCCATGAGTTGTAATGGTCATGAATTTTTGTTTTTGCTTTCCTATAAGAAGCTTAAGCTTAGTGATCTATGTACTTTTAAGTGTACACATTTATTAAGAATTGTTATCCCACTGGAGAAATAACATTGTAGACCTTTATTCTTATAAAAACGTAAGAAGAGTGAAGCGGTTAGAAAAAATGTGGAGCTTATGAACTGAGATAATCATCAATGGTATTTGGAATTCTATTCACATTTTCTTCATAATAATTATCAATGGCCTATGTTACACACAGGAGCAATGTGGATGATTTCAGTCTCCTCGGAATTCTTGAAGGTTTTTTTTGTACTAAGAGAGTATTGAATAATATAAACTTGACTAAAAAGGTCCTTCGACATTCTTCTTACTCACTGCATAGTTTCTGGAATTTGTCCTCAACGAATGTAACAACATGATTAAGTACCCGTGACCTAAACTTATATAGAAGGAAGAAGAAGAAGAAGATGAAGGAATTTTTCATATTTTCTTCTATGACTACTTCACGCCGCATCCTGACTCTCAATTGAAAAAAAAATCTCAAGGTGTATGAAGGTCATAATACTAAAAGTATGTACTGTAGCTACTACCTTTCTCCATTGTCGAGAGCTACTAAAGGAATGCAATGATGCTCTCAATGTTGTTTGTTATTTCTTTACTTATACAATGTTGCATAGTCCTTGAAATCTTTCAATAAATGGTTATATACTATATAGCATAAGTCATAAACTATATAGTTAAATAAGTTTCTTTCATTTCTTTTTCCTTTTGCCTCGTTTTCTTCCATTTCATTCATTTTCAGATAATATAATACTGTTGAACATTTTTTTCACAGAGTAAAATATATGCTTAAGAAGCTAGAGAGAGACTAAGAATGAGAAAAGATCTGAAATAAAGTTTAGGCCACACACCTTGTTAGTTGTTGAGTGTTGAGCACATTGGCATTTGATTTAGTGTTTCGATTGTAAAATGTCTGTTATAGGTTCTTTAGTCAATGAGCATATTATGAAATAATATCTTTTTATTATTATTTTAGCTATAAATTTCTTCCCGTTGGTAACTCTCTCTTTAGCCCCAAATTTAGTATACATTATCTTGCTACTGGAAGAAGGATATTGTGTTACAAATGCATATGTCACTTGCTGCCTTCACTTGAGTGTTCACTCCTACAATGTCAATGCAAGGCTACAATGGTGATTTTCAAAAGGCAGCTGAATGAACATATATATATGTTTCATACAGTTTGTCTCTTTAGCGTTTAGAACCTAATGGAAAAATTTCATACAAACTTTCCACTGCTTCCTTCTATATATATACACTTTTGATATTATATTTGTACGGATACTATCCTTGAGAAGCAAGTAAAGAGTTAGATATAAACCAGAACTTTCAACTCATGACGCAAAATTCATTATCCATAAATGAAACAATTTGTTGTTCTTCACTTATTTCATTCATTTATAATATGACCAATTGCCTTTTTCTCATTGTGTCAATGGTCATTAATAACATGAGTCAGGGTATTTTTCATGAATTTGTTTTGATTTGATTTTGTTATCCTAAAAGCATATCAATGTTTCTTCTAACTTTTGTACTTGACTATAGTTTCTACTACTAACATATCAATTAGTTTAATCAAAGAGTTAGTCAAAGTGTAACTTAGGCATATGTAGTATGTTGAGAGTGTAGAACATGGGATCGATGTGAGGTCAGATTTAAGATTACTGTACTGGAGTCTAACTAGTTACTCTATACGATGTATTATTTTTGTATAAAAGTGAAAGGAGGTCATATGTGGAAGAGAATCTGGAGTTCACATGAGACTTTTCTACAGCTCAACTTTGTCTCCTGTCAAAGACAGATTAGTTAGCATTAGTCAGAGCAAAGTATTTATATTAAAAGTCACTTAGTGTTAAAACTTAAAAAAAATCTTTTTATCAAAGTGAAGAAATTTGATTAAACGATATATTAACTTCACTAAGCTTTGAGAAGAAACTGAATGTGAGATTTGATTAGCTATTTATTTACATGTAATAGTTTTTAAGTATATATATATATCTATATCGGTGAACTAAAAAATAAATTCAGGCTACATCAATACGTAGTAAAATGTATGATAATACATTATGATGCAAGAGTTCTAATGTAAATGTGTAATACGTAATTACATACACGACAATTGTTTCTCACCTTCCCTTGAGCTATCTTACTTTTGCCTAAAATCATTGTGAAAAAGAGTTAATTGATAGATATTACAAGTGGAGTCAATGTGTATCTCAAAGATTTTTCTTTTTCCCATACTGTCAACACTTGTCATCCTGAATATTTATTAGCACTAGCCATGATTCTTATAAATGAAGGCTAATTAGATGCATTCCCACAATAGCTTAAAGTGTAAGAGGCTTACACGTTCTTTCAGAATGATAAATTTGCATTGTACGATACTTGCTATAAAATATTTTAAGAATACTTAATCTCTTTTCACTTGCTCATTAATCTTTTGCCACCTAGTTGTAAGACTATTATATACGTATAGAATATTACATAGGAGAGAAGAGATGAAACATATGATAGGGATCTATGTTATGATCTGTTATTTTTAACACTCTCTCAGTCGACGTCCAACACTTGCTATACAACACACTGTGAGACATACATATATAAGCCAAGAGCGTCGAGACTCTCTTTTTAACCTGAATATAATTCATTTCATATATATATCCCAGTCAACATTTGCATTTCTTGTATAGGTATTATACATTTTGTCTTCCTCTGTTCCAAGAAAGTCACATTCCCTCTGTGTACATTTTTCTTTTGCTGTCTGCATCACAATGTGCAACAACATCAATTTGCTCGTTTTATGTGCCTTCTTCTCTCATATGTTTCACCACGCGTTTTTCTATGCATATCAGTATAACACTTTATATAAGCTCTTCTTATGAAGTTCCAATCTGAAACTACTCTCTTTTACAGTCAAGAGTAGTAAAAGTTGTTAAGTATGCTCACATATGTAACTAAAATACAACAGAGAGGATAATATAGTCAACGTTAAGTACAGGTGAGTGAACCTATATATATATGCTATAAGAGTTTTGTATGGAGCATAGAGTTACAGTAAAGATGTAAAGTATGCAGAAAAAAGGAACATCCGACAACAGCTGCGGTGGTAAACTATCATACTAATAGATTTTATTTAATCCTTTCAATACTATAACTGAGCACCGTCATTCTTATGCTTCTCTCATCTTCATCTTCTTGTTTCTATATGCACTCCATTTCAAGTTGTATCATTTCACCATATTATTTGCTCTGCATCTCTGTCTGCAACTGTAAAGACAGACTAACATAAGAAAATCTCTTGAGTATTACATATTTCACAGACATAATGCTCACTTGGTACGTCTATATAGTCTATGGTGCAATGCTGCTTATTGCTGGTATTTGAGAACTTCTTCAAAATTCAAAAATGCTATGAAAAAGAGTTGTTTCTCCATATGCAGCAGACATCATTATTACATACTGGTTGCCACTTGAAATATTTTTTTTATTCTAAAAATTGCTTGAGTCAACTTACACAGAGTTGGATTTACTTTACTTATACATTAAGTCAGACTAGACACTATAATAAGGATCATATATAAGTAGTATGTATTTAGCAGTGGTGCATATGTAAAGTTGTCAGTTGTGGCGACATATAAAGCTATCAATTTTTATTGAGTCTGGTTAATGTGCAGATCTAATACTCACACAAACTCATATACAATAGTCAATAATTCACATGTTAGTCTAGTCTTCTCTCTCTCTCTCTGCATATAATAGTAGTGCCGTTTTGTTTTTTCACACCATCTTTCTGTTTCTTATAAACTTATCTTGTTTATCTTTATATGATATTTGCCTTTTTTATAAATATATTCATGAGATGTGCATCTTATTCTTGCACACCCTAAAAGACATACATATATGATAATTTTTATTTTCAAGTGTTTGACACTCGATAGTCTGTAGACGCTTGTGCTTTCTCCTCCTATCTATATTTATAGATGGAAAAGTCGCAATCAGAAAAAAATGCAATTATTAATACTATTGTGAGTTTGACAATAATAATAAAAGTTGTCTATATTACATATTTATTCTTATGTTTATTATTATTATGTAGCCAGATTACTATATCAAATACTATCATATATATATATATATAGTTTATATTGTGTAGATATAATTTTGGAATTTTAACCTTATAAAATTTTTACCTTTTTCTTATTATCCTTCACGGATGCACTTTTTTATTGTAGAAAATAAAATGACGCAACATTTTCAACGAGGTTATACATAGTAATAACCAGGCAATTGATACATCGTAAAAATCTATGAGTCGTAAGAAGTAACTTATTCAGATGACAATTGACAAACTGAGTGAGAGGTCCCAAATAAATAAATTTGAGAGAAGTTGATTTTTTTTATTATTTTCTTCTGTAATCCTGTAAAATCCTTTTTGTAGCAACAAGAAAGAATATATAGAAACTAAATTTATGTAATATCAACGAGACACATTTCTAGTGGAAAACGGAACAAATCCCAAGAGCTCCCAAGTTTATTACATCAATTTTCTGCTGTTGATTTTACCACTCATTAAATTGTATCCATTATATTCTCTTGCTATAGTTGTGTTTACTATGTTGTCATCGTCTTTTTTCAATAGCTCTATACTAAAAACGAGACTACTTATTTCCGTGTTATTACACTCGTCTTATGTCCGACCTTACTATAAAACATATAATACATACATATAAAAACATTTACTAACATTCCAAATAGTTGGTGGCCTTTGCCTTAGCGCTTCACATCTCTCTCAACTTTTTCTCTTGAATAGAATAGGCACAGAGACAGAGTTAATAGACTTGTGTACATTTTTATGTGAACTTTATGTCTTTTTTGCTAGCTAGCTAGGTTGCAACTCATTTTATTGCTTCATCATTCTATTCATGACTGAACCTACCTCAATGTTTCACTTTACACATTGTATAATAATATGTGTATATTTATCTTGACTATAGCTCTCTAATACCCGAAAATAATCAATGTTGTGTACCATAGCTTACAAAACAGTTGTGCCAATGTTTATTTTATTACACTGTATTCATTGTGCTACTTTTCTCTACATTTGCACACTCTCGTCTATTTTTGAAATATTTCTATACAACTTCCAGGAATTCTTTGTAAATCATTTAACTGTTAAATTGAAAATGCGTTCATTAGATCATCATGTGTGATCATTTGTTGCGTAGGAAGTGTACAACAGTAAGGTAGATTTTAGTGTAAATACTAAAGCATTACATTTGACCATAATGTGAACACAGTAACCAGATACCATAATATAAATAAATGTATATGTATATACTTCTTTTAGTAGTTGATGTTATATAAGTAATATAAGAGAGAGTGACTGTGAAATATTTTTCTAGAGTAAATCTCGTCTCTACCCTATATATATATATATATAGTAGTAGGCCAAGTAAAATTAGTCTATTGAACGCAAGAAAAGAAAAGACGCTAGGAAATATGATGCATGCATCAGTTTCAGTTCACCCATTCTTTTTAGGGTACGGATGTCGACAAGGCGAGGCCGGAAACACCATAGAGAGAAAAGAATACAAAAAGTACAATAATATATATGTTAGTTGATGCCATGCACACATGTATATACTAGATAGCTTCTTCGTAAGAAAAAAAGATTTCCTTACACTATTTTTTCTTCATCTTTAAATTTTCTTTTTTGGTTTTAGTTCCTCATGAAAATTGAGATCATTTGTGTGTGTGCGTGTGTGTATCTCATATTATGATAATAGCTATATGCACTTACAACATCAAGCTTTCCGAGCAAACCTTTGATTACGCATTTCAGAAAAGACAGGAAGTAAATGAGATACAATTATATTTAGTATAGAATTATTAGAGATGATATTTTAGAAACAAGTTTGTATTTTTGGCTCTTTAGCTTAATCCTGCATAGCAAGTGTAGTAGAAAGTAAGCTCTTCTTGTGAGTGCTGTGAATGATGAGATATAAACTTGATTAGTAAGAAATTCAATGATCATTTTACCATGACATTTATGAATGAATGATTTATTGTGTGAATGAAGGCTACTATCTATGAGTACATATGTACATATATACATTACTAAGAAGCATTGGCGGAGTGACAAGTTCTTGGAATACTTGTGACTGATAGTAAAAGTGAGACAGACACTGAAGAAGGATTCTATGGTTTAACTTTGAAATGTAGTATAAAAATAATTATACTAACTGAACATTATATTTGTGCGAAGAAAAAGTTTAAAATTTATATCAAGGTTTAGAACGCAGTTTTATATATTCTATGAAAAGTTTTACTAGTTTTAGCCATATGTACATAATACATTCTACACTTCTCTCCAGTGTATAATGTAATAGGCTTTTCAATTTGCACTTGACTGAGCTCTTTCTCTACTTTTCACTTGTAAGTAGTACGCTGCCATCATTGGCTTTCGCCTTCAGAGAACTAATTATTTTTACTCCTCAATCTCCTCACTACTACACTATACTTTCACATTAGTTCAACTACAATATTAAAACACATATATAGCTTATTACTTTTAAAACTACTACATCAAGTGCGAAAGTTCATCAGGTTCAAACACTTAAAGTATAATATAACCTCTACTATATGTATTTAGAGTTGGAGTGTTTTAATACGTAGAAGAGAGAGAGAGAACAAAATTTTTAGCAGGATATTGAAACCTTAGCCTCTGGTAGAGAAAACTCATTTCTTACACTAATCCATCAAATTTCTAAATCAATGGTTTAGTTAAAACACTACAAAAGACATTATTATATGAGCTATGTTGGCTTTGAAAAACATTGAAATTGTCTTCTAAGTGAATTCTACCCTTCATCTCCCTCACTTAAAAACTATTAACATAAAATCTATAGTTGAAAAGTCATAATATTTCAAATTCTCACTGCCACTTAATTTTATTAGTAGAGATTTATACAGCAGTTGCCCCTAGATTATTACATGGCAGGTCATTGTCGTAATTGGTTTGTGTCAAAATGAGTTTGTTCAAAGTTTTAGTCTCAGCATGCAAACATATGCTCCTTCCGCTTTACTCTACTTACAACAGTAGTTAGACACATTAAAGGCAATTGTTACTTTAACTGCTTTTCTAACCGTTGAACTTTTCAGTTGTATTTCTCAGCTAAAGACGACGAGACAGAGATCATAGAAAAAGAATATATACATATGTATATACTCCGAATCGTCTATATATTCCAGCTTTGATCTTTATAACTCATGTATATACATATGAATGGTGATGTATCAATGACATTATATGCGTAGAGTGAAAGAGAGATAAGAGTTGTAGAATGGATTATGGTGTCTTGTTTATGAAGTGCGAGAAAAATGCATCCATTTGTTCAAGAGGGTTAGAAAATATTCAGTTGACATGCACTCTCACATGTCATATTCTTAGTATAGTACTAATATGTATTTCTTCTCAACTCCTCATATCTAAAGTTTATGAAGTACATATAGTTCAAAAAGGGCAAAGAGAGCCCTTTTTATATGAATGGACGACAGAAGAAGAAACTTTTGAGGACTTGAAGAAAAATTTTTTTGTGTGTATACCATATATAAGAAAAGAAAAGGAGAAGACGCGATCGAGTGAGCTGCTGTGATCTTTGGGCGGAAATTCATTTTTAAGCGATAAGAAGAAACAGACTGAAGTACACATAGGGATGCTATATCGCTCCTTCAAGTCTTCTCAGAATATCTTCACTTTGAATGACACTTTGGTTTTTCATCTTATATGCCAGAGTGTCATATACTAAATTGTAGCATGACAATAACAAACCAAATCCTTTGCTTTCCTGGCTCTTTCAAATTTTGTTTTATTCAAGTAGATACCCTTAACTACACAATTTCAGTATCACATCCGGACTATTTCAACTACGACTCATCTTAACCTATCCAATATGCTCTATTACATAATATGTAGATACGCACTAAGAACTTTTATAATATTATCTAACAAGAAAGTATAGCATTTTGACTAATGATAATTTCAGAGTATACAACCAAAATTACTGTGTATTGATTGCAATTTGTGTTTTTGTATATTATGAATCAATAATAACAATAATACTCTATTTACTTTATTATCTATCTTTATTATTGTATACCTCGTTACAAAACAAGATCGAATCAATAATGCCACTACATGCAATCAATTAGCTTAGCTCAATTGACTACAAAGTTCATAGAGTACAAATATCGTGAGGATGATGATCATCATCATTCCGTATGAATGAAAGTATTGTTAGTGAATGGACTAGTATATTATAGAATGACTCGACATAATGTGAATATATATGTTGTCAATTGACATGTCTATTGAATTGAGAGTAGTACATGATGGGAAAATGAATTATTGTTTGGCCTTGGTGACCGACTCATAATATGCTTCGCCTAATGAATTACAAGATGGGCAAGACTGCCTCACTCAATTTCTATTGTCTCCAGAATAGTATTATGCAACTGAGAGTTTATTATTGAGTAGTGGGCGTATGTTATATAATACAGTTTCCAAATGTCCTGTGTCATTCAAGTAGAGAATTACAACATCACGCTACACAATCCATTTCATCTGTCAATAGTCATTTTTTTGACATTTATATATTCAATTTTGTCCATCATATAAAAATAGAGTAATTTATTATTACATTACTAGTACATTCATCTAAAAATCAGAGAAAAACAAAACTATTACATAGTCATATGCCAGCCTCATAATAATAAATACCTAATCAACTTCCGTAAAGGAGTAGATAGACCTCATTTGTCAAAAATTATGTGATGACTCTAATTCTTTTTATATGAGACTTCCTGTACCGCAGCTAGAATGCAAAAGCTGCTAGAAGCCTTAAATTTTAGATAAGTATAAGGTCGTCGTTATATGCTATACAATATTAATTAGTGGTTTGACTTGAGTATATATATAGTTGCATAGAGAACAAGTTGAAGGTTTATAAAATGCTTAGATTACTGAGTAATTTCATTCTAGAGAAAAATGTGACATGACACACAGAAGAACATAATTGATTCCTATAAACTATTGAGAGGATGACGGTATATATACCTATCTGTTGTGTGGTGTAATGCTAATCTGAAGGACTTCTTAGAATCTTACAATGCCATACCACATACCACATCCTTGAGAGAATCTCTTACCTCTTATGTTGTAAATTAGAGTTAGCTTATTATTATTACCTGTGTGCACAGTGCTTAAGAGTAAGGAGTGAAGTAGGTGGTTATTATATGTAAAAGAATTATGAATATTAATTCTAAATGGCTAAAGGCCACAAACATTTTGAACTAGACACTCTCAAAGAAGTTCATAATATTAGTACATATCATAAACTAGTAGGAGCAAAAAAAAGTAGTTAAGTAAGTCATCTACTACTGAAGAAAGTGACTCAGATGTTTGTGTTTCTTAAACAATGATTTATGAGTCACTCTTCCTTATGTATGTGTAGAATGCAATAACACGTAATTGTTGTGATTAAATAAATGAGAGTGGACGTCGTCAGAAGTATTTCTTATATCTAAGACTAATACTCTCTTCTCCTTTTACCAGATATTTAGAAATAAAAGAAAGAAAATAACATTTTTTTTTACTTTTTTTATTCTCAGCTTATAAAATATTCAAAAGAACTGATGACAACTGACAAGTTGAGTACAATATTTTCAATATGTTTACAACAGCTAACAGATTTAAAGCAAATCCGCTTTTTATTCCATTGTGCTTTACTCTACTCTGATGATGCACTTTGGCTAAAGTCAAAGTTTACTGCAGCTTCTCTCTGACCTTTATACTTTTATACACATTGTTCTGTTTCAATAACTCTAAAAAATAAAATCCTAACTTATTTTTAGTACTCCACTTGACTTTAAGGTTGTTCAATCTTGTACTAGAATCTTTAAAAGCTTAAGAGTGAGTGAATGTCAAGTCTTTTATTGTCGCTTGTCTTGAGGTCATGACTCATAAGACTAACGTAAAGTATTTTAGTAGTGTACAGTAATAGAGCTTATAAAAGCGTTACAAATGTGACATGTCACTTGTAACAACAAAATATATATATAGCTACGTGTTTACATATATAAAATTTGTATAGTAATGTTATTTAGTATTCATCTTGAAATCATCGTCGTTAGAGTCAAAGTGAGTGTCAAAGTCATTGCTCATTTTGAGTTCTTACACAAAAGATTTTATAATATTACCGAATTTTGTCACGCATGTATATATGAAGTACTATAATGCCAATGATTTTTCTGTTGTCACAGTAGGAGACTAAAGTCAAAATATTTTGAAATGCTTCCATTATTTAAAATTCCTTGTGTATATTGTACAGTACTATACAATGCATAGTGTACTAGAGTCAATGATACTGCTTTAACAGAGACAAGAGTTTATAGTAACTAAACCAACAGCAATTATATTTGTCTTCACTGTTCTAGTTTGTCCTTGTGATCCTGTTTTAAGATTAAAAGAAATAGTTTGAAAAGAAGAGCAGGTTAGATTAGGTTAGATACAAGTGGCTCAATGTTAAATTTATAAAAAAAGAGTAGTGTATTACATATGTGGAGTAAACCCATTGAATTCTACTTACTATCAACCAACAATCGCATATTAATACCAACTACTACTAAGAAGAGCTTTCTTTATTTCGTCTTCTTGGGTGGTTTGGTTTATCTCAACTGTACAACTCTTTCTAACATTGTTATGCTTCCTATATAAAAATTTTCTTATTCTCATTGCTGTAAAGTACAAAAAACTTTTTGTTATTATAACCAACTCAAATTGTAATGAAAAATAGGTGTTCTACCTTTTTATATATTAAACTTCTTCAGTAAGTAGTCTATGCGTAATTTATCTTAGAGAACTACTAAAAAAAATAAAAACTACTGTGTATGTATTACTACTACTGCAACAATAAATGCCTACTTAAAAATTCACCTAATAAATTATGCGCATAGAAATACTATGCACAATTACTGTATAAGCATGTTACCTCCTTTTGCATTTCTTAATTTTAATGTCATGTCACGAAATTATATACAAACTCAAAAGTAATTATCACTTGTGAACAATTGTCCAGCTTTGAGATGCCAGACATCTCAAAGCAGCAGCTGTTATGGAAAGTGTATTAATTTAAACAATAATTCAAAGTACGATTGCATAAAAACAGCTAAGGCTTACGGTTGTAATCTTTAGTGTATATCTGTAAAAGAAGGAGGAAGAAATTTTGTGCGTTTATAAATGTAGGTAAAAGAAAGCCAGACACAATATACGGAAAAGGAGAGCAAGCCCTCTCATCACTATTTAGGTTCATTGGAATATACATAACATAGGTAACAGAAGAAGAAGATGAAGACCAAAAAGAAAAAAAAACACGCAATGGTGTAAACACCTGGCTGATTCAGTCATCTAATATAACTATAGTGTCTGGTCAACGAAAAAAAATCCAGACAGTGGGGTTGTAGTGACGGCTCGAGGAAATAAGGGCCAAAGAAACTTTACTCACTAACGTCTCATCTGGTACAAGAAAAGAGAGAAGACCCTCCACATCTTTTTCGAACACGAGCCAAAAAGGAATATAGAGAATGTATGTAATAATAGTAACATAATCTAATGCAACAAAAGTGCACCGATATATAGTCATCCTAATGGTAATCTTTCTTCTCTTCTTCTTTCCATAAGAATTGAGAAAGGTCTTATACATTTTGAGCTTCTCAATTCTCAACTTTAACCTTCATTGCATGCACTAAATTTCTATATGTGCTATATGAGATAATATAAACGCTTCTTCTATTTTCAAAATATTCTTCATGTCATACGTGTAGAAAATGAAAAGGTTATTGCCTGAGTGAGTACTAGTGTGAATGAAAAAAGAAATATATGTGTTTTTATAATACATGACACATTATAAAAGGTGTAGTAAGGTATGAATGCAAAAAAGTGCATCTATACCTTTTTTCAATCATATGCCTTACGTTGCATTTTACCTGTATGTGTTCCAAGTGTCACTTATCTTTTCATATGCTCTATATATAGGCTCAAAGAGAAAAGAATCTCACCAAAAAAGGAAGTAGGAAAAATAAGATGAAAAGGTATTCAAAATCAAAAAAGATCTATGCTCCAGTTTCTCTCTCTCTTCTATTTTCTTCCTAACCTGTTTTTTAAAGCTCTATTGAGAAACTCTCATTCTGATGTTAGTTACTCTTGCACCAATAAATATCCGAGTTGTGTCAGCGACAACAATTTCTTTTTCGTTGCAATACATCATCATCGTAGCAAACTAAGTCAAAATGTCAGAGTTGTTCTCTTCTTAAAGAGAGCTTTCGACACACATTAAATAAACTCAAGTTGAGCAATGTGATATATTGTTAAAGATTTTAACCTACAACTTGTAGCGCCGGGTGTTCTTTTCTCATTCCGAAGAATTTAAAAGACATTGTGTCTCGTCTCGTCTGCATCCAGGTGGATGCAGTAGCATTTTCTAAGTAGGTCCTACTCAGATTCTCAAAGAAATGCCTTTTTGATTCAAAAGCTCTCTCACTCTCTTCTCATTGATGTGAGAAAGAGCCTGAAAGGATATATGTATCATGTAACTGAAGATGAAAACTAAATCTCTCTCGTGTAATACACATTACATAACTATTGCAACCATCTCTTCTAATACTACAGGTATATCTACTATATATATATATATAGAGAGTAAAGACAACAAGAAGCAAACAGCTGCGAAACGTTTCTCAAGCATTAAGCTACATTATAGGATTAGAAAGGTGAAGAAGAAAAGAGGAAAATCTGGTCAGTATTATGTCACCTATATATAAATTGTAAGGAGAGCACATTATGAAAAGAATTGAGAAGAGACTTTATAAGAAAGAATTTTAAATGTAAAGTGATCACCAAGGGGAAAGAAATCAAGTCTCACTACGTCTACTACTACATACAACAGCAAAAAAAAATAATATAATTCATCGGTAGTAACACACCGACAATGCAATTGTATAAAGAAATGTTGTGTCGCTCACTCATGTGTTGCATGTCGGTTTAAATTCAATTTGCCCTTTCATTTATTCTTGTCTAATGTGTATAAAGGCAGTAAATAATAAACGAGTAATCAGAGAGAGACAAAAAACTCAAACGAGTCAACGTTACCATGTCCTATTCTTGTTCCGATTTTCTTTTGAATAGAAAACGAGAAAAGAAATTGTTCTAAGCTGCAGACACATCTATAGGTATATATAGTCTCAATTTCTCGGCGAGTCGGATTGGTCTAATTTTAAATAAGTATGACAGACTACTATAGTATATGCCAATATGTGTATCATTTTTGACTTTTGTAACCGACAAAAAAGGAATTGTGTCTACCTCTAAAGAAAAAAAACTTTGCGTATACCACCATGACGAATTACAAGGAATATATAAATACATCTCTAGTAAAAGTCAAAATAAACATTATGTAAGCCCCAGATTTTTTCCCTTACCTACCCAACGACTCTTTTATGTAAACCTTATATTTTTCACAGAGCAAATCTTTTGTAAAATATACATATTATGCTCTCAATTTCACTACACCAAATGTTTCATCCAGAGAACATGAGTGAACTAGTTTTTGGCAATCACTTTCTGTTTACTTACTCCATTGTACTCTTCTATCTGTCTATCTCTCTCTATATATTATGTTGTCTTGTAGTAGTACAAATCACTCATAGTGTTTGTTATCTCTTCTTTCTCTCTACCATGCAAATAACAAAATTGTAGGTTTTCCATTACATCCATATAGAACTATACATATACAAACTTACTTTCATGTGGTATCATAGGAAAAAATGTTAAGGTCGGTCCATGTCGTTTATTTTCTTAAACTACTCAACTCATCTACTATATGGCAAACAAGAAAATGTCTTTTGACACAATGCAGCAAAAGAACTCATCATTGCCAAAAAAAATGTGGCGAGAATGAAGACAAGAGGAAAAGATGACAAGAAAAAGAAAACTGAGTCATATCATAATAATACGCGACTGCTCTATAGTGAGAGTTTCTTTCTCTTTCTCTCTCTCTCTCTAAGTATCACGAGTGGAACAAGGAAATTAGACTCAATTTTCACACTTGGTCTTTGGAAATTATCCAAGAAAGAAAAAAATCGCTTAAATAACTAGCACTATATGTCTCATCATTGTGTCTCTCTCTTTCTTCTTCTTGTCTTGTTGTGTTTCTCTATGGTCATGTCTCTATGGCATATAAGATAAGATGATAAGATAGATTTTTCTATCAGTCTGGAAGAAGAAAAGAGCCAAAGACACATGAGAACTTAAATGATTTTCTACTGCTATCGTTTGTGCCGGCATCAAAAACAAGCCCTTGTGCTAGTATCATAATAGTATAAATGTTGGCATTGTGCCCACATACAAACTGTTGTGTTATGTTAGCATGTTCCATACTAGATAATGTAACAGCATCAGTTGTGACTACTTTTTTCTCCTTTCTCTCTATATCATAATATATATATATATATATATATTACATAATATATCTGCATTATACTCGACTTCATTGCTTGCCTCCATCCATATGTTATACATACTTATATTTCCGCAGAATAATCTGCTAAATGGACAAGACTTGAGTTAATAATCAAAAGTACAAAAAAATATATCAGACTCTATGTCATGCAATTGAGCTCGATCACACACATGTCTCACCATATATCCCCCCTCAAGTTTGAGTTATTCGGAGTATCTTATATATGCTTTGCCATATAATCTCTATTGCAAATTAATATAATATGGAAAACCAGGAAAAAAGTTAGAAATGTAGAGCACAACTGCTCCTAGTTGAAAAATGAAACATGCACGTGGTTGGTTCTTATAGTCCAGACACCAAAAGTCACATTATGTATTAGTTATTGCTCAACTCAACTTGCTACATAGTTCTTTTCACCGTTTTTAAGCAATCTCTCTTCAACCTTCAACGACATGCACTAATTTAATTTTTAATGACATGACATCTGGAATATTGTGGTTGTAGCAAGTAGCAGCAGCAGGGAAGCTTGAGACTCTGTTTTGAAAATAAGTGTTTCATAATGTTGAAATCACAAGAGTAATTTAATATATGGTCAGTAGTTGAGTAGTGGATGGTCTAAGTAGATACATAAACTTGAAGATAATAATAGTGGAGTTAAGTAACTGTATGTTGTTCAAGTATAGTAGTAAAAAAAGGTTGTTGTATTGCCACGTGGCTAGCTTTTCTTAAGACACAAGTCAAGAAATGATTATCGGAGTGTATATAACATAGTCCTGGAAGAAAAAGAGCATCTGTGCACATATAAAAAATAAAGAGTTGAGGCAAGGTGTGCTTCATGTCAACTTTAACAGAAAGCAATAGTTAAGTTAAGACAGGTGTTCAGTTCAATACACTATTAGCTCTACAGATATGTATACATATATATATATATATATAAGGGATAAAAAACCTTTACATATTATATATGTATCATAAGGAATCAAAGTGCAGTCTCATCTAAAAGCAAGAGTAAAAAAAGAGGAGTTGACTTTCACTCCTGTTGTCTTCCTTCCTATATTAAAGCAATAAAAGACTCACATCTTATCATTAGCACGTAAAGAATTGAGTTTTACAGGAGCAAATGAGATTTTGTGAAGATGACTTAGTTCTTATGTAATGCATGTTTATATATCTTACGCTTGATCGACTTAACAAGGCATTTTGGCTTTTGTCCTTCACAATCTCTCTTCATTTTTTATACACAAAACTTATCAGACAGAATGCATGCTTTTTCTTCTTGTCTACTATTATTTTGGGTTTTTATTTTGTTGTAAAGTTGAAGAAGAAACGACAGGAGGCAAGCGTCCCTTATTGAAAGCATAAGGTCCAGAGGCACACTTCATGATTTTCATGTGATTCTTCTTCCCTAATAACCTTGATTTTTTCTCATTCGTCTCAAATGCAATGGTTCATGTGTACAAGTGTGTCATATGTTCAACATTTACTTGAGAGTTCAGACAAGCTTTTGTAAAATGATATTTAGTGTAATTTGTACATGTATTGAAATGCATATCATGAAGAAGATAAATGTAGCCATATGTAAAATATGTAATAAACATTAAAGCAACAGTATCATGAATGAGAGTATAAGTAGCCTAAATGTAATAATTTTTTATTTGCTTCCACATTAGCATCAAGCATAATAAATAAATAACTTTAAAGGAATTGGTTCAGGTTACATATTAATAATTTTTTTTACAAGTGAACTAGAACATCTAAAATTACAAATATAGTTTTCCTATTACAAGTACAATTGTCATAAATTGATTTTAAATCATGTTGGCCAATGATAAATATGTTAGAACAAAGCAAATTAAATAGTTACTAATTTTAGTATTGCCGGTTGAATAACTGTGATTAGTTTCTACTTTTGGCTGTTGTGTAGAATCTTCAGCAGGATGAGATGAAATGGGCAGTGATAATCGGTTAAGAAAATGTTTTTTATTTTTGATGCATAGTCCATTCTTAGCTTTATATCCTTCATCACATTTGCAAATTTTTAAAGTCATGTCATCGTTCTCATAATCACAGGTAGAGTGAGGGACACAATGATTTCCAAATATGATAGATAAAAAGCATGATTCCTTAGCCTTGATGTAACATCGTCCAGTTTCCAAAAATCCATTATAGTCACCAATAGCATAATTTGCTCCTGGAATACAGACACATTTACCATTGGTGCAAGTGAAACCCTTTGACGTGTCACAATCATAGCTCTTCAAAATGCCATCTTCAAGTGAAAGAAAGCTACATTCTTCTCCATAATTCCTCCCAGCAGCAAAACAAGTCGGAAACATAATGCTCAAAAGAATGAATACAAGAAGTTTGATGTTTTCGGATGATGACATCTAAAAATTCAGAAACAAAAACAAATAATATATTAAACTTGTACAAGAACAATATTAATCGAACACTATTGTAAATAAATACATACCTTTGCAATTTGACTAGGTGTGACTTTAGCTGTAAATCCAATATGTTGCTGGAAAGATGAAGATACTGGCTAGTCTGCTTTATCAATATTGTGTGAGACTGAAGAAGAGCGGACGACTGAGTAAAAAATTAAAATTGATTTTAGTTTTACTGGATAAGTAATTATAATCATCGGAAGAAATATTACATAGACTACTTTCCATGTTAATTACTAGTGATAACAAATATGTACAAAATATAAACAATTTGTAAGGATTAATTTTCAAGAATAGTACATAAGGCTTACATAAAATGTTCCAGAAATAGAGATTGAATAGTATATGGTACTCAAATTAAATGCATTTTATAATGAAATTATAATTTACATTTTCATTACTAATAAATAAAAAAGGCTCCGTCGTAGGATTATGTTATGCTCCCTATAGACATGCCATACAACTAGAAAAATCTTTGTAAAAGTAAAAGATGATGAAAAGGAAAATAATCATCCAACATATAAATAAACTATACTAAATGCTTTTGACGTCATTTCTATATGTTGCTTTTGATTAGAAAGAGACTCTTACGTAAAATGCTACAAGGATGATAAGTAGTTAGAGTGAGTGTAGGAGTAGTAAAAAGTAGTAGTGGGACTGAATAATTAAGGTCCATATGTCATTTTTGCTTCTTTCTAATCATTTCCATAATAAGAACAATCCAACTCAAGGAAACTTTGATATACATTCCTCTCCTTCTTGCTTTAGTAACCTACATTTCTAATTTCTTTTACTTTGATGTCTACAAATCTGGACTAAGATTAGCTTGTAGCTAAGAATAGAAAATGTTTCATTAGCATTTTACCTTGATCTGTCTCAGGACTTTATCTTGATTGCAAAATCCAAGATTAGTGGACGAATACTTTCCTAACTTATTGATTTAGCTAATGAGTAGAAGGTCGATTGATAAATATAGAAGTATTTGTTGCACAATGCAATTTGGAAGCTACTAAGATGGTTTAATTATGATTTATGTGAAGCAGTCTTATATAACATTAAATGCACCATATAAAATAAATTCACTTGTAATGATGATGGGAAATGACCTTCACTATTGCACACCCCAACATATGGCTTGAATTTCTATATCTAAATAAACATTGTACATGTACTCCAGAGATTTTTCATGTTTACACTTTTCTACCTGATGTGGATAGATGATGATGAGACTCTTATAATTACTAGGTACTTGAGTTTCTAAACCATTTGAAATACTTTCCGAGTCTCTTTTAAAATATAATTAAAGTTGATAATGTATACATATATACCTATTTCATATTCAAATCCACAAGTCCACACGAAGAGGATTAAAAGAAACTTTTTAAATACATGGATTTATGTATTCTAAATTGGAAAATGATACTCAGTTTTTGTGTGCTCTCCTAGTAATATAAGTAAAATTAGAGCGCACACGTTATCTTTTAGAATGTTGTTTCAATTTCAACATCTCATGATATATCAAATGTGCGAGTTACCCTATAAAAAAGGATATGAAAATAAGTTTAGACATGAAACATGAAAACATTTTTTAAGTCTTGGTCCTTTTTTAATTTCTTTCTCTTTTTATGATTACAGAAGTTGATTTGACAGGAGTATTTCGTGAAGAGCCTCTTCTTCCTAAGCCTTTTACATCATATGAGTTTTAAAAAGAAAGAAATTCTCTCAAGACAAAAACTGGAATTATTTCAGACACCACTTAAATTATATGTACCATTTTTATATATTTATGCTCTTAGGCATCTGCATAAGTAGGATGAGATGTATCAACAAGGTAAGAAATTATGAAGGTTTTGTGATGTGATACTATCAAAAATGTATGTGTGAAGGGCTCATATGTGTATGAAAATGTGAATTCAAACACGAACCATTTCTCAATTCCAGTGACCTGGCCCTTGAGCAACCTTGAGTGACTTGGCACGAGGACTCTTCTTCTGTTGCTAGCTTGGAAAAATATTGAACTACATATTATATTATCAAAAGATTTCAAACTATAAGTAGTCCAGCTTAGATCAATTCTTCTTCAAGGGATTATACTGTTGTAGACGCAAGCCAGAATAATTATTATAAAAAGTAAAACATCTGTCCTCATCTTGATATAGGTGTATTTTTTCATCTCTCTCTCTCTCCCTCTTTGGTTAAGGTTTTAGCTTTTCTTCAATAATTGTATATTTGTCCAAGCTCCAAGATTTCTTTTCAGGTTGTTGTTGAAATGCATCACTTGTTCAAAGCTCAAAGGTTCTATATTGCCTTTTATTCTCTGCATCATATTGAGAATCAAGAGAATATAATAGGGAACACTGACATTTGAAAATGCTGAAGCATTGAGCTCGTTTTAAAACCTTCATCTTCTTTCCTCATTCTATATAAAAACCTTCAAGCTTAATTCAAGAAGGAAACTGTTGTTGTGTCGCGTGCAGGATAAATCATAAGTAAGTAAGCAAACCCCATCATTTTTTCTAGTCTCGGTTCCTTTTTTCTTTAGCCAGGTAGTAAAGTTTACTAAAGGAATAAGAAATAACCGACTACCAGCCAGGTGTCCCATTAAACATTATATCATCCTTAACCTACAACCGTTTTATATATGTATACACTTCGTCTCTCTCTTTCTCTCTATCTCTGCTTCTTAAGTATTATATGCATAGTCAATAGTTGTCTGAACACCTTTCTAAACTTTGTCTCAATCTTTTCTTTTGAACAGATGTGTGTTTGTTCCTTGTGTTGTTCCTTCTTTTTTGAGATGAAAACAGATGAGACATAATCAAAGTTCAAGGCAATTCACAAGTTGTAGAAGAAAGGTGCTTCTTCAAACTCTAACAGTTATATGGAATATAAATAAATAAATAATATATTTAAGAAAACAAGTAAAAGAATATTTATTTAAATATGAAAATCATTTATTAAATGTTTATATACAGAATATATATATATATATATATATATATGTATTAAATGTTTGATATACCAGAATTCTCAGTAATTGGTCCATATTTGATAGTAAAGCAGATAGCTCAGCATTAAATATTATTATGCATGGTTAAGTTTCAGCAGGCAACTCACACACACTTCCTGCAGGCTTCCAATTCATATAGTATATATATATATATTAAATATCAATCAAAAAATATATCAAAGGTAAATACAAATTGTCATATAAATACAAGTAGTTTTGAGCACAAGGTCTTGTTCTGGTTAAAAAAAATCTTCATTTGGGCCTTTTCTACTTTGCAATTTAAAACTCATGTTTTTCATCGTAATCTCTGTGTGTAGTAGATATCCTTGTTTACCCTTAAATGTGTGATACAAGTATGCAAAATACTTCTGGAAACCGAAGTACGTATTACTTTAACCAATGGCTTCTGATTGAAACTATATATCTATTATATATGGATTATAGTCATATAGAGTAAGAAAAAGGCCGTTTTAAAGACGTCTGTCAATTTATACGTTTTACGTGTTGTGTGTGTTATGTTATAAGACATGCTATGAACTTGTCGGCAATATATAAAACAGACAAGTGAGGACTGAGGAGAGCAGTAGAGTCGGATAAAAATCGGGTTTACTTATACTATTATATAACTATTTCGAAGAGATCAAACAGAGCTAAAGGTAAAGGTGAGCTCTCTCTCCTTACCTCCTTACTATATAAGTAGAATAGTAAATGGATAACTACTAGGTCGCACGTGCGTTTACATATATCTATATACAGCTCATGAACAAGAGATCGACAAGATGAAAAAACTATACTGGAAAAACTGTTTTATATATTATTAGGCTGAGTACTATGTCGTAGCATTGCTATGTTCGTTTTAACATCTGACATTTTTAATTCATTGTGCGAATTATTAGCAAATTAAATTTTTGTTTATAACATAGCTTCATGATTTAAATTATACCTAAATAATATATGCATAATTTCTTACTATATTGGAAATCAATTGTTTAACTGTGATAAGATTCTACCACAGAATTATTTCCAATATACAGTAAATGCATTCAAGGCAAAATACCTGGATAATAATAGAGTAGAAAAAGTTCTTATAGTCTTATGCTATATACTGTGTCTACAACAATTCTTTGCACCCCTGCATATCTAATTACAAAAGTGAATGCCATTAATTTAATAATTGAGCTGTGGTATTCGCCAATATCTCAAAATGAAGCCTGATTCATGCCGCATTTACGACAGTTGACCATTTTCCAGAAAC
>VCNE01011524.1:0-16458 GCA_009869805.1 Oncopodura yosiiana
AAGAACAACTTTTATTACTAATATGACTTAAATGTACTAATATATTTATTATGAGCTCTGCACTCGACAACGACTAACGTGAGACAAAGTATAAGAGCGATAAGTACATGTATTTATAGTTTCATATGCATGCATATTAGATGATAAGTAAAGTAGTAGTGTATAATATTATGTATCTTCCTTTCAATATACATATATATTGCTATATGTACATAGTAGATACACGTAGCATCTTTATAACTTACATGTCTTAAGGTAATGTGAAGCTATAATATAAAAAAATAGCATAATATATATATAGAGAGTATAATATATAGGATATTTATATTCTTTTCACTCAAGTGCTTTCATGATGATACTACATGTTTAAGTATATCCATCTACTCTACATGTCAAAGTAACTTGTTTAGCTAATAACTATTATATAAATATACTAGATGAATATATTGCTTTCATACATATGAAACATTTATCTTGTTCTCTAAGGCTTCTTATATATTGAAGGGTATTATTTTATTAGTAGGAAGCAAAAAAAGACTAATCCAATCTACTAATACTCGATTCCTTTATGAAAACAGATCTCAAATGTGGTTAGGTTCATAAATGTTAAATTACAGAAGTTATAGGAATAAAATGACGCATTTATATTAAAAGTCGTTTTTGGTTTCAAATTGTCATGTACATCATGAAAACTTGACTCAGTATTAAAACGTCATTAGCAATACACGTACAATTTGCCTTTGACTCTACTTTGGCTGCCAGAGATTACTTTTCAAAATTCTGTACAAATGTATGTAGCAATCCTATAATTTTGTACATAAGTAGATATATACTAGAGGGAGATATGCGGTCAAAGTCTAAAGTAGAAAGTTTGTCAAAAAGCAGAGTACATAAAATTTTCTCATATACAAAATGTACCAGAGAACAAAGTTTGTTTATTTTACACTATGAACTGTATGTACTTTCTCTGCCCACTTTTACTATAAGCTCAGAAGTTATATACTATATTGGCGAAGAGAGTAGAGAGCCACAAACTCCATATACATTTTGATAATTACTGTTTTTCTCTGAAAAATCTGTTTTTGACATTTTTAATATTTTGGCTTGCTAATTTATACCACTCTACTAGTCTTACTGCTACATTTTCCTGTCTAATACTAATACTAAGAAATCTGACTTGTCATGTAGAGTTTGTGCAAAAAAAGTTTAAATGATTATGTTACATAAGACTTTTCTCTTTTGGTTTCCGTTGTGGTCTGCGTCAAGTAGTCATCCATCTTTTTTGCTGAAATGACTGAATGTACTCCCTATAGCTTTTCAGACAGGATAAAATACTGATGGCAAGAGAAAGAAAGAAATGTAAAGAGATTTAGTAGTCAAGCTTGTTCTTAGAATAAAGATTGAGAGCAAAGGCTTAAGACGTTTTAAGAGTAAAATATAATAGTGTACTAAAGGTAAACGAGACGATGTAGTTTAGTTTACTTGCAACGATATCAGCTAGAAACAATGGAGAAGAAGCATGGTGAGTGAAAGCATCTGTAATCAATAATTTTCTTAGAATGTATATACAGACTCACATATGCTGCTGATATACATGTTTACAAGATTTCTTTCTTCTATGTTACACATAATATACACTATAGTATACACACTCTTATAGCTTGAGCCTTTTGTTTTGGATATTAACGCTTACTTAACTCAACTTTAGCTCCTTAAGAGAACCACCATTACTTTTTGTTAATAGGACAAGAGAAAGAGAGCTAAGGAAAAAGCTTTAGTTCTCCTATGTCAGTGCTCTAGCACTTTATCAGAAATGAAAAGATTTTATGTACATGGCAAAGTGTTCTTCTCCTTTCTCTCTATAGTTATGTAGAATATATGCAAGTTTTCATTACGACAGAGAAATGAGAAAAGAGAGCCATTGAACGGTCTCTTCTCTCTCTCTCTATTCCTCTTCAGAGAGTCACTTAAGCATGTAACAACCGACTCTGCACATCTCTCTCTCCTTGAGAGAGAGAAAGCTGCTTCAGCTTGACAACAAAGGAGAAGTTATAGAAGAAGACGAAGCTTTTCAACGATGGTGACATTTACCTATACAGATGATATTCTTGTACCACACTATATTATATATATATACACATGACCAGGAGCAATAGTAATGTTCCTTGTACTACTTTGTGAAAAACTATGCTTTACACGTCTCTACAGATTGGATTATTTTGTTCTGTAGCTTCAGGACATTTTCATACACAGACATTTTACAACAGAGACTCTTCTTCTCTGACGAAAAAGAGAGTCTTGTTACTTTCATCAGATAAAAATGAAGAAAAGCTTTGGAAGAGAGAAAAAACACACTATTTCGTCGTCATTCTTTTTCTCAATTTTCTTCTCACACCTAGAAGTATAGAATATAATGTATATGTGTGGGATATGTGCATTCATGAGATTACACATGGAAAATTTCCTAGGCGCTTCAAGGCTATGTATATTTCCCGAAGATCAAGGAATATGTCTTTTGTTTCTATCGTCTTTTGTGGAATGTTGGCAAATCTTTTCTCTTCTTCTATGTATATAAAAGGTTCAATACTTATCTATACACACATACAATGCTTCATTATATATATATCTATAGGTAATTCCAGCTAATCTATGAAAAGAAATTTGCCTATATAATTTATTATCTAATGGCCTCTTACACTTTCCTTAAAAGACGATTTTGAAACGAAAAATAAAAATCACATTTTCTTTTGAAGCTGCGTAGTACTTTAACCCTTATGCATTATGTAACACTACATTATACAGAAGAAGGGTATTTTATAAAAACCTTTACTTAGCATGCAAATTCCTAAATCCTAAGCCACTACATTCCATTAGTCTATGTGAGAGATTATGGAGATTGTTGAGGTAGAGAAGAGAGTGTAGAATAAAATGTGATGAATGGTGATATAGTAATAGTAGTATAAACCACAATTCTGGTTATTCTTTCATGCCAGTGGCAAAGGTAGATGATGAATTATATGACTAGAAGTATTTCTATTTAGACCAAAGAATTTACATAGTGTGTGTGTATATATGTGTATTATATCAGTTGGATTTTTTTCTTACTTTTTTCAGGGGTGTACATTTGAAGGATCTCATTTCATTAAATACAGCATTACCAGACTACGTAGAAAATGGTCTTATCAATGTAAGTATAAATTTCTCTTGTGTGCTCATATAAAATATATCATGTATAAAACTTTTATTTTAAATGCTCTTTATATGTACTTACAGTTTCGAAAAATAATTCAACTCTCACATATTTTCAACACTTTACAAGACATTCAACTACAACCTCCAACTCATGCTAATAATGACCTTCTCAATACCTTACGGGTAAGACAGCAGAAAACTTTTTATTTTAGTAAGCTACTTTGTGTCAGCTTTTAACAAGACAATTATTGCTCACTATGATTCCAATTTTGTAGTTATTGTAGGCATCATTGAAACTTGTCAGCTATCCATACTTCAAATTGTCATATGTCTGCTAAGCTCAGCATGTTTAGTACAAATAATGTATTAGATATATAAAAGAGACAATTACATGTCATAGTACAAGACTTCTTGGTATTGTGTAGCTTCCTTCAAGTTTTGTTTTGAAGAACACTTGAAAATGCTGTACAGACAATAGTATAGTTTTGTATATATGTATTTATCATTGTTTGTGATATGTAATATTGCGCGTATTATTATTATAACTATTATTATAAAGGCAGGAACACTATACAGTAGGGACATGTCATTTTAGAGACTAGAGTACCTACTGTTAGATAACGATAATGTAATTGTACCGGAGAGATAAGACGAAATAGCATAATAAGCCAGACGCTGGCGGAACAAATGAACTTTTTTGCTCCTTGCTATATTATACAAGTCTATGCATGATGTTTCATTTATGAAAAGTAGCTTATTTCTTATGAGCAAAACTAAAGGAAATGAAGAACACTAGGTATATAAAATAATACGACTTTATTCACAAAACTCGTGCTGAGAGTCTAAGAGAGAGAGAAAGAGAGAGTCTCATCATTACTCTTACAAAGTTACCAAACTAATATAATATTCCATAATTTTCTCATCACACACACCATCAAATTATGTGGCTGAGAACAAAACCACTACATGTGTGTGAGACTAGAAGTGCTTATTACATATACATACACTCACGGACATAGTTTTAATGGAAGAATTCAAAACTTTTGTAGATTTGTAGAATAGAGAAAGAGAGAGAAAGAGACTTACTCAGGGAATGATGAACTTAACTCAAACCACTCATTACATCCATGGCTGAACAAAGTTACACAAGTTTTTAACTCTTTCTCTCTGTCTTCTCACTGACTGGTACAGTAGAAAACTGAAGAGAAGAGGCTTATTAAAGAAAGAGAGAGAGAGAGAGTAATATAATGTCAATCTCTTCAAACGGAAGCAGTTGAAACATTTTGTTGGTAATGTCTTAAAAAGTAGTGGTGGCTACATAGTATTTGGTGAAAGTATATTAGTTAGAATTTGAAAAAGAGATGTAGATATATACATTTTCCAAAACTTGAAATTAATTAACTTGTGAGACATAAAGAGGAAAACTTTTTAGCATCTAAAGCTCAAATATTTCTATATGTATGTAGAAAACAGAGAGTTTTGCTCATTCTCTCTCTCTTTCACTTTCACTCAAAAACTAAACGAAATAAGCACAAGTTGTTCATTCGATACTTTCACAATAAATTTTAGAGAGCTTACGAATATATATATATATATATGTACTAATTCTACTACTATTTGATAACATCATTTTCTTACAAAATAATCCAAAACTTTGTTATACAATAAGAAAAGAGTAAAATTGCTGAAGATGTATCTTTTATTATGAAAGACATCATTGCCACTGTATATACAAGTTTTTACACAACAACAGAGTTGTAAGTATGGCTAATGAGATTTCCTTCTAGGAATTTTGTGGTAGTAATATTATAAGAGTTATGTTTATATTCTATATAGTTTATCATGCATTTTCGGTCACGTCGTAGTTTTAGATTGTTTAGATTTTTCTTTAAGCAGTATTTGCTTTCACTTTCCTTTCCTTTTACTCTTTGAAGAGCTTTTACATTGTGAAACGAAAAACTCTACACAAACTACTACTATACTATGCCACTCTCAATAACCATTTGGGTTCTTTTTATGACTATGAAAATTATGCTTATTTCATATTTGTCATTTTTAAAGAGACAATGTAACTTTATGCTGATTTCTTTTTGTGTTCTTTCTCCTTCTTTACATCTATCTAGGTTTCGTTGGATCTAGCTTACTCAGAAGATGAGATTTATGAACTTTCTTTATCACGAGAACCCAAAACTTCAACAGCGGTAAGAAATTTATACTTGCGTCATTTTTCGTTTTCTTTTTTTACATATAACATGTACACGCCCATTGAATTTATGCAATGCAATGAAATGTAGAATGTACATATAACATGGTTTATCTAAACAAGAATTTGTACTTTTGATTGCATAAGAGAGAGAGAGAGAAGAAGTGCATGCAATCTAACAACATTTCATCTTTTGTGTCTACACAATAGTAATAACATACACACGCCTCTCTTTCCCTTTTTATAAAGTGATGTTGTAAGTGCAAAGCAATATTAGTGGTCTTATACACGTGTATGTTCATATACAGAAAATAGACGTACATAGTGCATACACAAAATCCTGAAAATGAGAATTGAGAACGGAAAAGCATTAGTATTGCCGTTACTTCCCTTCAGTCTGTCTTTATTTATGATGTGATGATCTATGAAGGAAAAGCGTCAGCTAATTTTTCATTCATTTTTAGACTCCGGAAGGATTTTAGTTCTATGCCTTGCAAATTGCAACATATGAGATATAGTATTTTTTTGTAGTTTGTTTTTGCGTCTTTCCTTGGAAAATAATATTTGATTTGATTTTTGTAAAAAAAAATGTTGAAAAAATTGAAACGAAACGAAATCAATATATTATTTTTTTCAACTGAGTGAGTGAGTGAGAATCGCCTACACAAATGTATATGTATATCTAGTTTGTTTGTGTGTCTTCAGCAGTTATCGTGACTCGAGGGATTATCTCTATAGTCGTTATTAAATAACTGCGCATTGCTTATAGTATATAGTTTTTTCAACAACTTTCACTATGATTGGCCTACTTTGATTCAAATCCAATGAAAGTTGATTTTTTTGTGAAAAGCATTGAAAAACTTATCCTCAACACCTGTCAACAAAACTCTCATGCAATTCCAGCTTTCATGATATTACGCATAAAAGACAACAAAGTAAATAGCACTTTGTGATTTCATACAAAATGTCCTTCGGTCCTTTTGAATTTTTCCAAGAGAGCATTTCCTGTGAATATCAAATACATTATATATACTTCAAAACAAGTTGTACAATTTTTTATATAAAAGTCCGAGAGTCAACAACCTTAATGTGTTTTTTCTCTGTTACTTTTTTCCATAGACTTCACCTACAAAGTCTGGAGATGGAAATGGAAGTTATGAAAAACAAGTTCAGTCAATAGTAGATATGGTGTTTCGAAGTTATGATAGTAATCACGATGGATTCTTATCTAAAGAAGAGTTTGAGGCAATATTGACCAATTTTCCGTAAGTATATATTTCTCCTCTATTTTCTAATACTAATAAGTGACATTTGAGGTTAATTACGGTTACTAAGATTGATCTTCAATTTAGAAGACTTTCTATAATATACTTTCCTAGAATAGCAATTGATCTTTGCTGTGTTTTTCTCTTCTTCTCACAGAAGCATTGATGCGTTTTATGTTCTGGATGAAAACAGGTAAGAAACTAAAGCTAGTAGCTTGTCACTATGTACTATACACGTGTAGTTCTTTACTTTTACTTCCTTTCAAGTTCATTGCAAAATTGCGTTGTTAGGATTTCTCCTACTTTTCCATCAGTTTATAATATTCTTTGAATCGTCTTTTTTGACTTTTCAATAGTATTCTATAGCTTTTAAGTTTTTTGTCACACACATCAAACGACAAACGATATGTATGTGGCTTCTTTCATTGTGATTTTTCTTGTTTGTTTCTTAATGCTTTCACCAAAACTTCCTGATAAATTTGATACATGTTCTTCCTCCTTTTATTGTATTTTTCCTTCTGTGTAGTTGTCAACTGAAAGAAAAAAAAACAATTTTGATTTCAAAAGTTGACATATATCTTTGTAAATCTTTAGAGACGGAATGATAAGTAGAGTGGAAATGGAGAGATACTTACGAGACAGGAAAAGTGGAAGTCGTCATAATTTTCATGAGACGACATATTTCAAACCTACTTTCTGTGTACATTGTTCGGGATTGGTAAGTTTTTTGCTTCTTAAAGTTTTCAGAGACGTATTTTATTATAATAAATGTTTTTACTATCTAGCTATGGGGCATCATTAAACAAGGCTTTAAATGTCGAAATTGTGGCGTTAATGCTCACAAACATTGCAAGGTAAGTTAATGAACTATAAAATCTTATCTAAAAAGAAGTCATTAATTTATATTTTATTTTTTAAAAGGACTACATGCTGCATCAATGTAAAATGGGTCAACTTCTCTTTTTTGCTACTTCAGGTACTCTCTCTATATACCTATTATCGTCAATAATGCAAATTTTGTCATACACTGCTAAATCTAATGGATAAAATCTTTTGTAGTACATATAGTGTAGACATAGTAGAAAATTTGAATTAAAGCAGTGTTATTATATTCCTTTGATTGAATCTAATTCTCTTTCTCTCTGTATAATCTACACTTTTAGTTACTATTTACTCTTGCTACAAGCATAACATATTTATTTACTATAGAGAGATATAGAAGCAAAGGATTGAATAGATTGAACAGTTTGAAGTTTTTGGTTGAGTAGAGAGGCAGTCAAGTGAAGTCAAGTTTTTGTGTTGTTGTTGAAAAGTAGAGGAGGAAAACGTGAAGTGGAAGATTGTGCTCGAGACTTTGTACTAGTAGTAGTAAGAGAAAAACTCTGTCATGTATAGATAGTCAGTTTTGTTTAGTGTACAAGAATTATATCTACTAGTAGTGAGATGAGAGAGAGAGAGTGAAAGTACTACTACTGTACTCACATCATCTCGTTCCATCTCTGTCGGCTTCACTTTGACCTTTCACGTAATTGAATGTTTCTCTCAGTAATCAGTTTGAGTCTGGTGTGATGTGCTCTACACACACACTTTTCCTTTGCGTGGTGAAAGAGACGGCGACAGAGTTTAAAGCTCAGTGTGAAAGGAAAAGTACTGTTTAGTGCTTTCTCTCACTATAGAAAACTGAGAAGAAGAAGAAGAAAGTTAAAACTAAAAGGCTTCAAATTGAATTGACATTTGTACTTCACATTCCAAGGCATTCCTATCAATTCTCTCAGTAGTAAGAGTGAACAGAGTCTTTTGCACATGCAGTATCATTAGGTTAGGACAATCAAACTAGTATATAGCAGGAAAAAGATCAGTTGTCATTTCACAAGAAGAGTTGAAATATGATTGAGTTACAATATATATAAAGATATAGGATGAAACAAGTTTAGTACAGAATTAGTAAAATAACCGTTTTCTATATACTCTTAACATTAAATAATAATGATGCCTCAAAGGGAGAGATTTGGTACTACTATAATTACTTAGTTACTTAAAAGTTCATATCAGTTTATCCTGTAAATATGTATATATATATAAAGTTTATGTACTTTCTAATACATCAGAGAACTGAGGAAATCTGTGAATATTATTAGGTAATCTATTATGTAGGTCGACTACTCTAGAAGAGAGAAAACTAGGTGAGTAGAAAATCTCTTGTAGCAGATTGCGTACTAACAATAAGAAGAGAAAGAAAGAATAGATAGATGTATTGAGTAAATGTGAAAGGTAACATTTCACTGTCAAACAAGATGATGATATCTTCTATATACCTACTACTATATTGTATAAGTTACAACAGAGAAGGATTTAGTTGGAAAAGAGAAAGTAAAGAAAGTAGTAAAGTACACATAAGCCTTCTTCTCATCAGCCACCCACTATCCATTGAATACTATACTACATATATGCGTAGGCTTAGTAATTTTGTATAATGCATCATATCATTATGATATGCATATTATTTTAATCAACTGCATGAAAGAGAGAGGAGAGAGAATAAACTAATGAGTCTAAACCTCTTTTAAACATTTCTAAACGTGTAGAATCTACACTGTAGATAAATAGACACAGAGAGAAAGAGAAGAGTGCGTGTTTTCCAAAAATAATTTTGTGATATATATATATATATATATGTAGTAATATTGTCATCACTATTTGCATACTATATAATCTATTAATAATTTTGATATATTTTTAGAAATATATAGGCATGTTTACTAATTTACGTCATTCTCTGTTACTAATTTTAGAGCCACAAGTAAAGCGTCATGGATTTCGTCGAAGGAAAAAATCAACAAGTCAATCAGAATCTGGAAGCCCTCCTAGTCCAAAACTTTTTAATTCTTTAGAACAACTTTCATTAAGTATGGAAGCGACAGATATGCCTGGTAGTACACATAGTCGAATTGCTGCATTAACTCATCAAATCTCAGCAGATTTAGGTCACTCTTCTTCTTCATCATCATCTCATGACACAATTCATCATCATCATCATCATCCTATAAGAGCAGCTCATCAACAGCCTACTGGCACAACACCAAAAGGAACTCGTCGATTTAGTATATTAGGTGGTGGAAATTCTAGACCATCATCAGTTTCAGTTCCATCATCACCAAAATTAGGGTTTTCAAATTTATCTATTCCTATTTGGTCTCCTTGTCGAAGTTTATTTCATTCTTCTGGTAGTGGATCATCATCTTCTGTTGCTACTGCAGCAGCAGGGGCTACAACTAGTAGTAATACATCAACTTCTTCTTCTACTACTAATGCTCTTTCTTCAACACCAACAACAAATCGTCGTAGAGGACCAATGGCTAAAGCTAGTTCAGTTGCTACAAGTTCTGTAGCTACACGTAGTCCAACTTTGAAACAAAAGATAATGGGTGGTAGTGGAGATTCTGCTGACATTTTGTCAAAAGGAAATAGTAGTGGAACAGTGCATTGACATAATGGATCTGGTACATTACTTCAATGTTTTTCTTCTCCACAAAAACATTGTAGATAAATGTTCATCGTCTCACTCAAAAAAAGAGAGATTACCATGAATGATATTATGGTAGAAGCCCATCAAGCAAAGCTACGATAATAATAATAATAATAATAATAAAAGATATATATAGTAAGTAAGTAGGATAAAGTATTATATAAATCTTTCTTTGAACGAAAGAATATCATAATATATAAATACAAGTTTACAAATGTGTAGGAGATCTAGATAGATATAGCATTTAAGTAAAACATATTATATATACATATTATAGTGCAAAACAACAATCCGACATACAACAATAGGAAAAGAGGAAACACAAAATCTTTCATCGTGTACTACTAATGCTATTACAGCATGCTTAAACGCAACAATGAAAACTAAATGTACTCCACTGTTACTTATTATAAAAATACGTAAAAGTACGTAAAGTAAAATATTGTATAGTTTGTAGGACAAATGTTCAACACTACTGCTGGCAGAAATAATGTTGAATATCATATTGTCTCCTATTTATATTGAGATATTATTATATACTTACTATGAAATGAAATGTAACAAATATAAATTAAAACTTTAGAGTAGTTAACCGATTTAGATAAACTGTAGCTTATGTCATGTCAATGTCGTCAATCAACAAAGACAATCTCCTGTTGTTGCATATTTTAAGGGGTATTGTGAGAATCTAAAGCTTTTTATATTGTAAAACATATATATGTAATAGTAAAGAATTACAGTATTAATTTGTGCTTATTATGTTGAGTTTAATTCCTTTATATGATGAAACTTTATTACTTTTATATTTAGCTTACGTAACCAGTATTTGTAGCTTTTATTATTGTTATTCACTTCAGTTTCCGTAGGTATTTCAATCAGATCTAATGAGACAAGAAACTACGCAATTATATCTGCTCTCTCTCTCTCTGAGGAGGAAGAGCTCGTCACTAATTAGACTTTTATTATAGATAGGTTACGAAAATGTATCAATTTCAGATACTATCTAATTTAATACTACTACACCAAAAAGGAATGGTATTACATTATGTAGAAAACTTGTGATTGTTGTGATCTCGGCAAGTAGTAAATAATATGCTTGAGCTTTATTCTATTTAACAAACAAGACATGGTGCTATAATACTATATACTAAATACGCAGTACATTTGTAGTATTATGTAAACAGGTCGCAATATAATAAATCAACAACAAATCATCTCTATACAAAATTTAATGATTTATGTTGGATTTGATGAACGTGTTATGTTATTGTAAGTATATGTGTGCATTGCTAATAAATATTTTTATTGAGAATATGTTTTGTAGCGTTATTCTTGGAATTATAACATATTTATGGCAAAAGAAGAAAGTTTTTTTCCGAAAAATCTCATCTTTATCTTGGATGTTATGATTATTAATGAAGCCATTCGCGTTGTTAGCAAGACGCTTCTCTTTTCCAGTTCACTAGTTCAAAATTCCAACTTGTAACAAGTGAATTTATTTTTACATACTAGTTTTTAACTCCATTCATTTAGTTTCATTGCAGTTTACCCATATCAATCAACTTTCTCTAAGTGAAAGTTTACTTTCTCCATGCATATAGTTTTTGAGGCAAAGTGAGACAGCCGCGAGTATCAACATTTCAATTTGTAAACACCACATGTGGATTTCTCGGATTCAGATTTTTTTGTCTCTGAATTTTATAATTTTGTAAATTAAAATGTTGTATTTAGTAGGACTTGGTCTTGGTGATCCAACTGACATAACTGTTAAAGGACTTGAAATAGTACGAAAATGTGACTATGTATATCTTGAAGCTTACACCTCAATGTTATGTGACAACTCTGAATTGGTAAAGCAAAAAATAATATTTGACAATTTCTAGTTCATATTATTTTTTTCTTCAAACAGGAAAAATTTTATGGACGAGAAATAATTACAGCTGATAGAGAACTTGTTGAGCAAAGAGCTGATGATGAAATTTTGGAAAAAGCAAAAAATCATGATGTTGCATTTCTAGTTGTAGGAGATCCCTTTGGAGCAACGACACATACAGATATTGTTTTAAGAGCTACTAATTTAGAAATACCTACTAAAGTCATTCATAATGCTTCAATTTTAAATGCAGTTGGTGCATGTGGTTTGCAGGTAATAAATAATTAATAATAGTTCTATCATGTTATAAGGTCATTTAAGTATTTGTTTTTCAAACAGCTGTACAGCTTTGGAGAAACTATTTCAATACCATTTTGGACCGATACTTGGGAACCAGATAGTTTTTATGATAAAATTTTAGAAAATTTAAATCGTGGACTACATACATTATGTTTACTAGATATTAAAGTTAAAGAACCAAATCTTGAAAGTATGATGAAAGGCAAAATTAAATATGATCCACCAAGATTTATGACTGTTTCACAGGCTGCCAATCAGTTAATTTCAATTACAGAAAAAAGAAAAACATCAAAAGAGGACGAAGTATCAACAAAAATTCTTGAAACAACTACTTTGTGTGTAGCTGTAGCAAGAATAGGTACAAGCACTCAAAAAATTGTAGCATGTTCTTTAGATGAACTAAAAAATATTGATATGGGACCACCTTTACATTCTCTTGTAATATGTGGTAAAACTCATCCATTAGAAAATGAATATTTGTCATTATTCAAATTATTAAAATGAGCACAGTAAACTGATTCCATTATTTTTTTTCAAAAACACGTTTATTTGTAAATAATTTATTTCCTGTTCTTTGCGTGACTTTATAATCTTTTTACATTTTGTTGTAGAACATAAATCATCTGTGAAACTTACATAAAAATCTTTAAGTTGTAGGTTGTTGCTGATTCATAAACTTTTGCAGTCTTCTTTTTCGTAATTCTTCTTGTTCATTCATAACCGATGACGGACTTGTTGAAGAAGAGGTTGATAGATTTGATGTCGACTCATTAGCTGAACGACTTGGACCAGGAGTACTACCACTATCACTAATATTAATATCATTGATATTAATTTCTTTTGGTGAAGCACTTGAAGGTTCTTCTGAATTAGTTCTTGTTGTAGTGCTATTAATAGTAGTCGTAGAAGTACTAGTAGCAGTAGTAGAAGCAGAAGAAGAAGCTCCTGTTGCTTGTGTAGTTGTCGTCGAAGAAGTAGTTGGTCCTAAAGTTGTTGGGATAGTGCTATATTACAAAATAGATAAACAAATTATAATAGTTTATACTTTTAAAAACTGAATAGTATAATTAATTATTTTTAAAAAAACTTACTTTAATAATGTAATAACATCAGAGTACTGTTGCATTTGTACAACAGCTGAATCAATGAGAATTTGAATATTTCTAAGACACTGAAGTCTAGCTTCAATATGTTCTCTTGTATTTCCTTCAATTCTACGAAGTTCTTCATCACTTAGGCCTGTAGGATTTAATAATGGTGGTGGTGGAGGTGCTAGAGAAAAATATTAAAAAGATTAATTTTATGTAAAGTAGGAATAGTTTTTTCTAAAAAAATTTAGTTTAAAATTACATAATGGAATATAAGGCATTGGAGGCATATTCATTCCACCATTTGCTGTGTTTCTCATTTGTGTATATGGAGGCATAAAAAATCCATAAGGAAATTGTGGTGGCTGTTGTCTATTTCCATCAGTATTATTCTGAAAACCACCTTGTTGTTGTTGATTAGCACCTGTATTTGTTGTTGAATCAGAAGTGCCAGCTTGAGCACCACTACTGCTACTACTACCAGCTGCAGTATTATTGTTAGGCTGTTGTGGAGTATTATTATCTCCACCACCTTGTTGTTGATTTGCTTCACCACCACCTTGATTATTATTATTATTAGCTTGAGGTGCTGGTTGTTGAATCCATGGTGGAACGCCTCCCCACATACCAATTCCAAAAGGTGGTTGCTGTTGAGCTTGTTGTTGTTGAGGAGCTCTTGGTTGTGCTCCTTGTTGCATAAAAGGAAATCCTTGAACAAGAAATTGATTAAATCCAGCAAAATTTCTTCCTTGTGCTGCTCCTGCTTGTGGCACACCTTGTTGTTGTTGAGTACCAGGTGGTGGAGGAACGCGTAGAACATTTAATCTACATGTTGGACAAGTTTGTTGACGTTGAAACCACGAGCGAAGACAAGAAATATGAAAAATATGATTACAAGGTAATTTCTTGGCTCCACCAGTCATTTCTTCACGACATATAATACAAACATTATCAGTTGCTGCTAATTCATCTTGAGTGACATCAGGATATAAATTGTTCATATTATTTATAGCTCTTCTTGACATGATTACATCATTCAGTGCTTTTTTAAATGACCTGTATAAAATTAAAAATTATTTAAGATTAAATTTATGTAGTAAATCAATAAGAAAGAATGTTAGTTAATTGATAACTCGATCCCTTACCTTAATGCCAAATATGTAGGACGTAGAGCAAATAATGGCAAAGTATAAATACGAACCATAATTATAACAAAGAGAATATAAAGGACAACTTTGAAAAGCCCGATTATAACATCAGTATGAAGTACAAACACAGCCTTATTTTCCCAAGGAGTTTCATTTTGCATGTCAATAAGATGAAACACATATTTTGCTAATGTGTTTAGTACTATAGTTGTTAGAATTGCATACTCAAAGCCAAAGACTAATTGAACGGAGGCTCCTTTAACCATTGTTGATTGATATGCAACATTGACAAAATACACGTCTAACGACAGTAGTAATGCCAATAAACTAAGTACTCGAACATGAAAAACCCATGTAATCACTGGACTTCTTTCCATCTAGAAAACAATCACAAACATTAGATGAGATAGCTAAAACAAGAAACTTTTAAAGACAACTTACATAGTCAACTCTTTCTTCAGCTAACCAATGAAAGGATTTGAGAAATAGTAAAAGTGTAAAAAGTGCCAGAAACTTTGGACTGAAATCATCCCTAAAAACAGTAAATGCTAAGCAAGTTTCTGTTACAGCATACCATGATCTTTCAACAAGATGCTAGTAAAATAAAAAGAAAACATCAAGATTAGATTATCATCATTTATAACAAATAAAAAAAAGTTGAATGTATCATACCTCATATTCTGCTGTTCTCAACTGACCAAAGAATAATTTACGAAACAATTTTCCCATCATAATCACAAAGAGTAGAGCTTGAGCATACATAACAGCCATACTGGGTTTTGATTTGGTAATGTAAACAACAGTTGGATAAAACTGTTTCTTTTGGTAAAAAGCATTTCCAATGACTAGAGATGTCAACAAGACACTCGACGTGATCCAAATAGACCATCTAGCCCACCACATTCTTAACATTTCAATCTACCAAGTTTCTAATCTTCTTGTTAATTAATAAGTATTATTTTGAGTACTTTAAATACATTATATAGTTCACTGTGACACTGTCAATTATAATCAATTTTACTAATTATTTATTTTTTGATAGATAAACTTACGTGTACTTAAATAAATACACAATTCAATGTATGCTGACAGATGGCTGGCTAATATTTGAAAAATCGCGTACTTATACCTGATCACATACACAAATTTTTCACAAAAACTTACTATAATATACTAACAATATCTTAATTTTCATGTGCTAAAT
Source organism: Oncopodura yosiiana (assembly GCA_009869805.1). NCBI lineage: Eukaryota > Metazoa > Arthropoda > Collembola > Entomobryomorpha > Oncopoduridae > Oncopodura > Oncopodura yosiiana. The sequence goes on from VCNE01011524.1 coordinate 15,800, forward strand.
TTCGAAAAAAAAGGTTTTTTTATAACGATACGTTAAACTTCAATTTTTAAGTTGATTTGATTAGAATGAAAAAACATTTACTTTCCCTCGCTGAAGTGAACATTTGATAAAGTACGCCACGTAAAGCTTTCAAGACACCGCTGGTTTCAAATATAAAATGAAAACAGAAAGTTAGATAATAAAAAAAAGATTGTTTGTTGTGAAAGTCTTTTGATCGTGCGTTTGTTTTAATTAAATTGATTATAAAATATTCAACATTAGAGGGAAATAAAACTTTTTTCTGCATCAATAACATAAAATGGAAGATGAAAGTGGTGGTGAGTTGATTATATATTCATATTGATTTGCATAATTTTGTGGTATTTAATTTCATATAATATTTTTTTTATTAAACAGCCGTACGCAGAACAAGACGTGGTCGACCTGCAAAATCTCCACCACCAACAACTACAACAGCTGCTCGTGGACGTGGAAGAGGTAATTTAAATACTTTCAATTATTTGTTTATTTTTATTAATTAAGATTGTCATTTTAACTCTTATTCAGGACGAGGTAGAGGAAGAGGCCGAGGACGTGGAAGAGGTGCCAAAGTTGCTTATGAACAAGAAGAATCTGATGAAAATAATAGTGGTAGTGAAGATCAACAGTCTGAAGAATCA
>VCNE01011533.1:0-15501 GCA_009869805.1 Oncopodura yosiiana
ACGTTCACACAATGTTAGACTGTAACGCCATCCTTTGGATACTCAGATTTGATTCTACTACCAGCAACAGCTTTGCTTTTGACGACATTCTCAATAAGAGATTTCCTGAATAAGAGACAATATTTTCATTCCCCTCACGATCCCTTATATCGAGAGTTGACTGTACATAATATATGATGCATGTTTCTATAATACCTACAAGTAATATATCTGTGTAGAGATTAGATAATACTTATAGATTGAGTCCAATAAAAGAATATGCTAATCATGAAATTAGATCATACTTACACACCAAAAAATATTGAATATATATTTTGAATTTCAGGAAAATATTTTTTAGAGGTTTTTCAATATGAAATATAAACAACTCACTGCACAATATCTAGTAAAACTTTAAATGACCTTTCGTAATGACGTTTCTAACTTAACTAATTACTTTTCTTATTAATAGGTAAGCAATAAGTTGACATTGAGCTCAGTAAAGTAAGGTCAACATAAAAGAATATCATACTAAATACAATCAAGGATAGGAAAACTCACATGTTGTGGAAGATTCAAGTTTAACATATGATGTTATCATCAATTTCTTACTCTGCAAACCATAAAGTTAAAAAAGAAAAGTGTTTTGTGATAAAGCTGCAACACAAGAACAACCGAATATGATAAAGCAGTGATTACAGATTAGGATACTTTGAAACTTCTTTGATAATAAAATGTGGAACACTAAAATTTTTTTTGTCTTTTGTTTTTGTTTACTTCTTACAATTGAAAAGTAAAAATTCGCTCCTTTATCAATGTTTTGATTACGTAGATGTCGCGTATAATATCAGATGTTGATCTGTCAGTTGAGGTTGAAGAACCGCTGTGTTGAGGCTGAGAGCAAAAAAGACTGCCGTTTTAATTAATTGGCAATTAACTAGATTTGTCATTGAATTGTATCAGTGTGTTTTATAGTGAGTGACATAGAAGCACATAGGGTTTGCATACGAACATAAAATCAATCAGTTCCTTCTTGTAGTAATAAAGATTTTATCAAATCTGGCAAAGAGCCAAAGAAAAGTTACAGTTTTTGTACTATTAATATTATTAATTAAGCTTAACAAGACTGCCTAAACTATGAGTTAAAATTCGTTACCAGTGCCTAAACTACATTCCGAAAAAATTAGGAGAAAATAACAACTGGTGGACCATTGTAATTTTGATACTGGAAAGTTGAAACATTGACATTTTTGTATTATTACAATTTGCAATTACTCACATTCATGGTCAAACAAAGTCGTCATCAAAGTTTCATCAAAGGATACATAACATATCAACTGTAACACTTTATAGTAAGTGAAGAAATAATATATCCTTTTCAATTCACACTACTTTCATTTTGAAATATATTTAGCTCATTGAACCGGAAGTAGCCGGTCTATTACATTTTGTGCATTACTCAATCAACTCATTGCAAGTTAGCATCCTAATCATAGAATCCAAAAATAGATTATTTGTATAGCAGACAAGGTTCATTCTCTTTTCTCATCTAACTCTAGAATCTAGAGTCTATTATATGCTGTCATATATCTTCATCGTCAACGTATTACTAATTTGTTTATGAAAAGTGTTAATTGGTCACTCTTAGCGGTATGTCATTCATGCGCTATGTATACTTAATTATAATTTATTATTAGAGTATATATAGTATGGGCGATGCCCATCCTCATTGTAGATAAAATAAACAACCCCTTATTATATATTGTCCATGTGTACAAAACGAACTGAATAAGTTATATAATATTAAAATTACATGCATGAGTAATATTTAGAATATATATCGAGGGGTTTTACTATACAATAATCGATTTGTGTAGTGGTTAATACTCTTAATACACTCTACACTCAAGGAAATATATAATACCATGTAGAGATATTTTAATGTCCTAGTGAGAGACATTAATAATGTGCACTGACACTTTAGTTTTTTTACTACAACATACTATACTACTTTGAATATGTCAATATTAGTATAGATAGGTAAAAGTAAATACAAAAATAGCTAATTCTTTTTTTTGAATGATTATATCTTCATTAGTTAGTTTTAGTTTTGCTCCATTTGTCACGCACGATACTTAATCAGGTTATAAAGATTAAATTAGAAAGTTAATTATCTAATCAATTTTTCAAATATAAGGTTTAACTAACACATACATATACACATAATGTAGAAGCTCAGTGCATAAAGTAATTTTTGTGATGACCTTAGAAAACATTTTGTATTACATTTCTCTCTTTCTCTATTTTATCTTTTTATAGAGGAGAAGAAGAGAGATGTTTGTCGTAGTCCTTTTAGTCTTCTTAGAAAACGTGTTCGTTAGTTCAGATCGTGACATTTGTTAAGCGACAGGATATATGGCAAGATTTTTATAGTTGTATGCTGAGTGTGTGTGTAGAATCTGTGTAACTTTACTACTAAAATTAGCATTTGTAAACGTAATTTACATTTTTGTTTCAATTTGAAGGAAGCAAGCTATATGTAGATTAGCATTTCTGGAGAAGTAGTATTTTAGTTAGAAATTCTATGTGTAAACTTGTCATTTGTAAATTGGCATGCTGGCAATAATAGAGAATTAAACTTAGTGTCTCCTTGTTTCCATTTGAAATCTAAATTAAATTGTATTCTTTATTGTTTCCTTAATAGGTTTTAACAGCGAGTGAATCTACATTTCAAACTGTATACAAAGAGGGATATTGAATCAAGATAAGCAAGACTCAAAATCTTTTGTCAACGGAAATTGCTTTATTTGATGTTTGTAACAAGCGGAAGACGTATCAAAGAAAGATAGGAACGACTCATATCTATATGGTAAGCTCATTCAATTATCTATATTTATATGTGATTTTCTTACAATTTGTTTTGTGTCTGCAGAAAATATACGGGTGAATTTTAACTTCATAAGACTCAAGTTTGTGCCTACATATATATATTTGTTCTCATAAAATATTGTGCTACAAAAGTAGAAAACAAAACAACGACCTATATATACCACCCAAATCTTAATAAAATGGGGAATTTACTTCGGCTTTTATCAAGGTAATCAATTATAATTTATATGTAGAAATCAGTTTTATTTGTTTTTATATCTTTTTTTTATATTATTATTACAGGGAAGATTGCTGCTCGCCTCAAAAATATGATGTGTTTTTGGATTTTGAAAGTAAGTTGGTTTGCCTGTAATACATAATACATTGTATATTAAAATTCTTGATCATGTTTTTTCTTTATATCAATATTAACAGATGCTCAGCCTACTGAATCTGAGAGAGCCGTTTACGATGAAGCTCAAGTCGTGTAAGTATTTGTAAAAAAAGAAGCCTTTATACATTAATCTCTAAATTATTATCTTAATTATTGTTGTAGCTTACAACGTGCACACAGAATCTTACAAGAATTGCAAGATTATAAAGGAGCTTCTCAAGAAATTCGAAGGGCTATTGGTACACCAGATAGTGACAGTGAAAAACAGGCATGGGATGCTGTTCTACCTCTGGTTACAAAGTTAAAGGATTTTTATCTATTTTCAAAACAATTAGAAAAACTTGTACCAAAAATCTTGGTGGAATTATGTGGAGGTCCTCAAACTCCAACTCAACATTTGGAAAACCAACAAGCACTGGGTAAAATATTATACTGTTTTATTTCTTAACATTATAGTATCTGAAGATTTAAGACTTTTTTCTCTTTCTTGTAGTCAAACAGTTTGCTGAAATTCTTGAATTCACATTAAAATTTGACGAATACAAAATGACAACTCCAGCAATTCAAAATGATTTGAGCTATTACAGACGAGCTTTGTCCAGACACCGTATTGATGATCATTCACCAACTAGCCCTACTGGACCTTTTTCACCATTAATATTAGAAGATATACCAGTTAGTTCTGAATTAGCAAATTGTATGTCACTTTTTTATGCTCAAGCAACACCGATGCTTAGAGTTTTAAGTGATACTACATCACGATTCGTAGCGGATCATAAAGAAGTTGAAGTACAACAGACTACAGAAACTCTTGGTACAATGGCACAAGTTTGTCAAAGAATGTTAGAAACACCAGGTAAGTAATCTCATCTTACTATTTAAATTTAGCATAAAGTGTTTGAAATACTAATTTATTTCTTTTTTCAGGACTCATTACAAGATATCAAAGAGAAGAAACACAATCTTTTGTTCTAAGAGTTATGGTTGGACTAGTAATTTTATATGATCACGTTCATCCTGTTGGAGCTTTTGTAAAATGGTAGAGATCTTTTATTATTATTATATTTTTCATTTAAATTACAGTAAGGAATGAAGTGCTAATTGATTAAATTTATTTTTTTTTAAATTTATCACTGTACCACCAACTTAAGTTCTCATGTTGATGTAAGATAAATTGAAACAAAATACATTCATGTTATAATTTCACAAGTGATGACTATAATAATATCGTTTTATATGTATAGGTTAAAGGATGTGTTCGTGTTTTAAAGGAGCAACCAACTTCCCGATCTGAAGGGCTTCTTAATGCCTTAAGGTAAGTTAATTATATTTAAAGAAAACTTTATAAAAATTAGACAAAGGATGTTTAATTATTTTAATGTCAACATAGATATACTACAAAACATCTCAATGATGACTCTACTCCAAAGCAAATAAAAACCCTATTAGCTGCCTGAACAAACTTTCTTGTTGTGACATCTTCTTGTGTTCTATAATAATCAAAAAAAAAACAATACTAAAAGAATGTGACATAATAGTACGAAACAATTGCGGCCATTAGAGAAATATTTTAACCATCTACATTATTTAGTTTAATTATTTTTACTAAACAAAGTATTGGTGCTTGATTTAATTACAAAATGATGACTAATTATTTAAAGATTCTCACAAAATATTTATAATAATAATGAAACCAACGAACAACTTCATATTTACTAAAAAATACACTTGCCAATATGAAAAATACTTGACCATTCCAATTTGATTTTCTTATATTAATAACCAGCAGATGAGATTAGTCAGAGTATTAATTTTTTTCGATCAAAACTACTAGTATACCTGACATTACCACAAACTATAAATATTTAAACTACGTTTTGTCTTTTTAAGTCAGTATACCACAGTGTGATTTATTTAAATTCCATGATATTTGCTGTGCATAATTTATTATTTATACAAGTTTTTGTGTTAGTCAGGTATGCTAGTGTTCATCTCATTCAAGTCAAAAATGGATTGTATATAAAATATTAGTATAAATGTTTAGATTCAAAAATATAACCAATCATGATGATTAAGCTTCGCAACAAATATATATATATATATTATAATCCACAAGAGAACAAAATTGTATACATTTGTACATTATTCTAAAATTGCTTTAATTATTAATATATACTATTTATTGTCTCAACCACCTCAATATAATGTACCTTGTATATGTATTCTATGAATGAATGAATGTGAAAGATATTCTTTTTTGTACACTTTGTTTGTATGTGAAATGACTCAGAAAAAAGTTACCGAGAAAAAAAATTAATTTAGGAACAGGAAAGCATTGAAGAAATATATTATGAAAGACAGAGATGCTACCTGACATGATAATTGTACATACAAAAAAGATTTTGTTAAAATATGTGTGTTGTACATTAGTATATTATTGTATAAGATGTGAATCATTTGAAAATTAAAAACAGTTTGAAACGAAAATATTTTATATTGTTCAATGAGATTTCTATTTATTTCTGTAATTGTTTTAGATCTTTAATTTTTGTTAAGGAACACACTTGATTTGTAGTATTTCAGTTCTTCAATACTGTCTTCAATATCTTCAATTACTCTGTGTACATATCTTTTCTTTGGAGCTTTTAAATATTCTTGAGGATACCATCTGTGACATAATTCTGTGGAATGCATGAAAAAAATATTAGATAATTAATTACACTGTCCATAGTTTTTGATTCATTTACCTTTAACTGTACTGACATCAACATTTCTATAATGGAAATATGAATGAAATAATGGAAATTGTCTAGAAATAAACATTCGATCCATATAAATAGAACTGCCTGCCATTGGACAAGTTCCTATAAAAGAAAATTTAAATAATTAAAACAATTCATCTTAGAATATATATATATATATTTAAATCTAATTCATACTTGGTTTGACATATTGTTGCAGAAAGTCAGCAAGTTGCCTATCAATCATGTCATGTGTTAATTTACTATTTTGTACTCTTTCAACAAGTCCACTCTGCAAAATAAATAAAATGAGTAAAGGGACAAGGCTTTATTGATAAACAATTTTTAGAGTTTAACTATATTATTATACCTCTCCATGATGTTTAATGCACCATGAACTCATTTGATTCAATTGATCATCTGATACATGTGCAACAAGAGCCGGATGTCGAGCAATTTCATTCAAATTAGCATCAGTTATAATCACAGCAATTTCAATAATATCATCTTTCAAATGATCTAATCCAGTCATTTCACAATCAACCCAAATAAGAGAATCTCCTGTTTCTTTACTGAAAACAGCTGGCTCAGATTTTGAATTGTGAGTATTTGCCATTTTTGTTGCTGAAATTGCTGATGATGGCCGTTTTATGAAGTTTGGGACTTTAAATTTCTGATTCAATTTGGTGATAATTTCGTCTTCTTCTTCTTCTTGTGAATTACTCAAAATATTTTTTTCTTTGTAACGAACTGCTGAACAAAATATACTGCGAGAACAATATAGATTATTACTAGTACTACTAAGGCGTGACAAAATTTTCAACATTTGTTGTCAGAAAAAAAACAACCTAACCGTTATTTTTTGACAATTCAGCAAAATGCAAAATACACATGCAGAATAAATAAAATTAAAATTCGCGGCTTATTTTATCACGTGCTCTACTGTTTAGAGTCAGACATATTTGTAAAATAAGAATAAAGTGAGAGCTGGAGAAATTTTTATTCTCATCTTGTTAATTATGAATTAATTAATTAAACAGTACTAAATTACATAAAATTAGGACAAAACAATAGTGCAGTAACTCGTCAATATCTGACATTGTGTGTAACTGATTAGTAAATGATATAAGACTGAATTGAAGTCAACAAAAACAATAACAAGAAAAGCAAAAAAGTCAATGAAAGTTGTTGTCCTCTGTCATTAAAACACAACAAAAATTCGTTAAAAGTGCTTATTGTAACTACTACATCAAGTCACGCATAATTATTAATCTGAATTACCAACAATCTCTTTTTCAACATTGCTCACTCCGTTTTATTTAATTCTATAATTTGTCCTTTACGAAAAATTTAGTTTTTACTCATAATAGTTTTCCAAACGAATTTAAAGCATAATGTTTTTGTTTACTTATTAGCATTTCTATTAGAAACAAGTCTTCGTGAAAACAACAGTTGTTACCTTCCACTACTATAATAGAATCTTTTGACCCGTAATAATAATATTCATAACATTGTTTCAAAAAAAAAACTTGGACCGTTTGGCGTCCGTCTTCTGTCGTGAGTGATTGGATACTTATTAAACTTCAACTGTCAACTTCCAATTAGGTCAAAAAATAAAGACAGACAAGACTCAACTTATCCAATTAACCAACAAAAATTTACTTATTTTTGAAAAGTTTATATCACGTAAGTCATCTTATATCTTCAACAGTGAACATGAAAGATTTATATTTTGTATAATAATGTATATGACATTGAAATTATGATATATTTTTTGTATTCTATTTATTAATGATTAATGCGCATAATTAATCTTCAAAATTTTATCTGGAGAAAGTTAGTATATTGTATTTTTGGGTTCTGAATGTTGTCAAAAGGTTAAAGACGGTGAGGTGATGATGGTTGAGAAAGTTATTTGTATGTGCTAGTTTAGATGTCATCAATTCTGTAATGTTTTTACGATTAAACTCACAATATTCCTTAAAATCATATATTTCTTGGTTGCTTTTTCAATTGTCTTCACTGACTGTGATTGCCAAATCTTTCTACTCTACAACAGTGTAGTAAATTATTGAGAAGGTTGTTTATCTGTCCACAAATACTCTCATATTTTCCCAATAATGAAGATTTGAAGACAAAGACAAGTATAACTTCTAGATAATTGTATTATATATGCTATGCATGAGGTTCTACAAACGTCGTCGTTCGTAAACCAAAATTGATTAAAATTATTACTCTCAAGAGTCAAGAATAGTCGATCGACCTCATAGAAAAGTGAAATATCCTACCACTACTAGATTCTATCTTCAAACTCCAATTAAAAAGAGCAATCTCTCTTCAAGGCCATTAACCATCAGTTATTTTTCTAGAGGTTTCCTATTCTCAGTTCTTCCCACATTTGTAAGAGATTTAATAAATATAAGCCAAGATTGAAATGATATATACATGATGTATATTACATAATATAGTGTCCATCATACTAGAAATGACGATAATGAGTAAACTGAACGAGAAATTCTACTACCGCTACTTGTTAACTAACATCCACTCCGCAATTGGAATAAATTCAATACAGTGTTCACAACACTTCATCTGTATGCTTACTTTTTAGGGATTACTTTTACTTATAATGAGAAACTGTTTTATAGATATTCGGAGAGAGCAACCAGAAGTTGAAGTAATGAAAATGAAATCTGTATGTATGTGCCCGATACATAAATTAATGCAAATTTATTTGCCAGAGAAGATCATAAATAATATTACCTGAATCATTTTACTTAATTATATATAAAGTAACATTGTTATGCCATATATTAGTAATTTAGTATCATCCAGTTCAAATGACCTTATTGTCTAGACTGAGCTCTTTTAAGTCTTCATCACTACCCGGGTGTTTATTAGAATACCAATTTTAATCACATTCTCACCATGTATGTATGTCATTCAATGACTCAAAAATATCTTTCGCCTCTGAAGTTGAGTTCCTACTACGTATATATTGCTTTCATGATAGAGGTATTCATATCAATATCATTTCTACACATATATTTTCAACAAGTTGAACGTAGATGTATAATGCATAACGTACAAGGGAGCAGATGAGGAATGAAAATAATAAGCAAAATATTAAACAAGCAATGCTAGGCTAAAATTTTAATGCTAAAACTTTTATGTTTCAAATGAGCTATTCATATCATGCAAAATTCTCTCGCTACAATTATGCAAGTAACATATTATTGAAGTACTACATGTACTACTATAATATTATAGTAATTTTGTATGTAGTATATAGTATAAAATGTTCTACAATTTGCTCCTACACACAGGTTGGAAAAAGAAAGAAGTCAAAAGAGGAGAGAAGCAACAATATATTATATTTACTTATTTGTGGATATCACTTCAGAAAAAAAATTGTACAACGTGTGAATCTTTAGTGTGAATACTACAGAAAATATTGAAAGAAATTCATCTTTTCATCACAATCATCATTTCAGACTACTACTACTTCAATAGCATATCAATTTTTAGTCAAAAAATCCATTGGTCGTGACATATCTCAATTTTACTATATTATTATTACATTCTACAAAAATGAGTGTTATCATCCGTTTGCAAAATCTGCCTCTTACGGCGAATTCTATTGACATCAGGAATTTTTTCAAGGGATTATCTATTCCTGATGGAGGAGTTCATATCGTTGGTAAGAATCTGAAATTTTCTACAAAACAAGTTTCATGTCAATCATGTTATTGTAGTAAACATTTTCTTATGCTACAAAATATCTAAGATCCTTCATCATGTAATAGAAAAAATTAATGTAGTTTTCTATATACATTTGTTCTTAAGGTGGAGCAGAAGGTGATGCATTCATAGCATTTTCTACAGATGAAGACGCTCGTCAAGCTATGCAGATGAATGGACAAAAGTTGAAAGATGCACCAGCCAAATTACTTCTGAGCTCTAGGAATGAAATGTTCAAGGTGCTGGTTTAATGCTTATTTTCATAATTAATATATTTCTATTTTTCTCTGATAGTAATCATACTAAATACACAACATAATACCAATATTTTACAACTTTTACTTTTCATATGTAACTTTCAGTCTTTGAAAGTGAAAGTACTATATAAAATGTGAGACTCTCCAATTAATTCCACAACAGTTACGTTACAATGGCGTTAAAAAGATACTCTCGTGCATTACAACTCGCATCTTCAAAATCATTAAATATTAAAAAAATTAACCTCAACATTCCAATTTTATATGTGCTAATCTCGTATCGTAAGCCTAAACACTTTTACCAATTTCCACATCTTCCCCATATTTTCTACAATTATACTACTAGAATAAGGAAATCTTTTGCCTTTGTAATCATATTGGAGTCCCCACTTCAATGTTTTGATTCTCATCTGACAAATATAAAATCTGCATGAAATGACGGTTTAACTAAACAAGTAAATATCATTTCCGAGTGCATTTCGTATTTAGAATTTCATCTACAGTCATTCATTCATGGATTTTGTATTTCTTGCTGGTGTAGTAAAATATTAATGATACAACTAGTTATAGAAAGGAACAACAGTCAATTCCAAAAATTCTCAATATACTACCATTTTGAGTGCTTTCACTGCTTTCTCCAAGATGCATTTTATTAAAAAAAGCATCTGATTATCTGGTAACTACAGAATTGAGAATACATTCCAACTAAAAAGATGACATAGTAAATTTTACTTATATTCCAACATTATGAATGATGTTATAAAACTCGGAATGAATTGACAATATCCATTATACAAACGACTCTCTTGTGACTCATGCAATTCATGATCTCAACTCAACAAATATTTTATTTATATTGCATCTTAACAGCATCAGATAATAAAAAAAGCATTTCTTTAAAACTTGTATATCATATTAGTTAGTAACCTCTAAAAATATACCAACACAACACTTTTCTAACATCAGTATGAATGAACAATCATTACTCAACAAGTCTTTCCTCCTCTTCTTTTACTATCTTAATATAATAAGCCGCATAATTTTTACATTATAATAAATATATTTCAACCAACATTATATATATATGTAGGTAATTGAACAAGCTAGAATTCAAGCACTTGGATTAAGTTCATCAACACAAAATTCACCTTCAATTAGCAATACTCCTGATCAACCACAGCAATCAATATCTTCTTCTTCTTCTGTAGCACTACAACAACAACAACATCATGGTCTGAATCCAACTACATTAAGTATCAATGCAACAAGTGATAAACAACAAATACTACCATCATCACAGCAAAGTTTTCTTCCTAATGATATTCTAGCAGCTCAATTACAAAGCTTTTCTGCCATGACTAATCCTGGTCAATTTCCAAATATGGCAGCAAATATTTTTGCTCTTCAGCAACAGCATCAACAATTACAAAGTCAAAATCCCTCTAATGTTGGTAATACTCAAAATCCATTTATGATGGGTTTTCCTCATATGAATATGATTCCAAATGCTGCTACTGCTACACAAAATTTACAACAAATGACTCCAAATATGTTAGGAAATATGTCAAATGCTCCAATGATGAATACTACGACTTCTACTACTACTACTAATAATAATAATGCTACTACTGCTCTTAATAATAGTAATCTTATGTTACAACAACATCACCCACAAGGTAGTAGTAGTAATATGAATATGAATGGACAACATCAACAGAGAGGAGCAGGAAGTCATTTATCACCAAATAGTCAACAATTTAATATGTCTTCATCTACTGTTGCACTTCCTTCTCGTATGCAAAATAATATGCCCCTTCTAAATACACCTTCTGCTAGTAGTAATCATGATATAGGATCATTTGGAATTGAAGGAGATAGAAATTTTCCAAGAAAAGATAATATGAGTATTGGTGGATTTGAGAATGGTAGCATGAATAATATAAATAATGACATGATGATGAGAGGGCGAGGAATGAGTCGTGGTGTTGGAGGAAGAGGCATGATGATGGGTCGTGGTGGTGGTGGTAGAGGAAATGGTTCTTCATTAGGTGGTCGTGGTGGTAGTAGTCGTTTTGATAATGCTGGTGAATTCGGTGGAGATAGAGAAAGTCGACGTGGAGGAGGACCTAATATTCGTGGTAGAGGAGGAATATTTCGTGGTGGAGAACGTGAAAGTAGATTTGAAGGTGGAAGAGGACGTGGTAGAGGAGGCCGTTCAAGATCAAGATCAACAGAAAGGAGAAGTAGTTCAAGGTATGTGATTCACATTATTTTTACTGTAGATTTGATGTCAATTCATAATAATAAGATAATATATTTTTTTGTTAGACGTGGACGAGGAGATAGAAGTAGAAGCCGTGAAAGACGACGACGTCATTCTAGCAAATCTCGTAGTAGAAGTCGTGAGCGTAAACCTGGTCGTCGTAATTCTAGCAGAAAAAGTGACTCAAGTCCAGAAAAGAGTCTTTCTCAATCAAGTTCAACACCAAGAAGTCCAAGAGTTGACAAATCAAAAGGAAGTAGAAGAGATTCTGATGTTGTAGTTATTAGTAGTGATGATGAATATCAATGTGTCAAATTAAGTGGAGTAACCAAAGATGCATCATTTAGAGAGGTAAGCATGATTCATTTTAACTATAATATTTAGTTTTATTGGTATATTTGTATTACACTTTCATATTTATTGTTTCTTTAACTTTAGATTCGAGAATTTGTTAGAGTTGAAATTCCTAGTGGACAAGATAGTATGGCAAGAGATTTTGATGGTGGAGTAGTTATTTTCAAATTGGAAAGAGCTTCAGATTTCCCAAAAGTCTTTTGCCTTAGTGGAATGAAGCTTCGTGATTCTATTGTAATGGTAGAAGGAATGAGCATGGATAAATTTAATACTGAATATAAAAATTTAAAAAGACCAGAGAGTCATCATCATCATCATCACAGTAGTAGAGATCATCGAGATAAAGGTCCAACAACTAGAGATAATAATAATGAAAGAGAAAGAGAGAACAAAGAACGTGAAAGAAATGGTCCTACTAGTCATCATCGTCCAAGTCGTAAGTTTATCTTATGAGATATACATATTTATGTCATTATTTTGTCATTTTCTCACAATGTATCTCTCTGTATTTAACAGGTTTCGCTTCATCTGCTAGTACTTCATCACGATCAAATTGTATTAGCGTTCGTGGTTTACCTCCTACAATAACTATTAGAGATATTACTGGACGTATTTTAAAGGATGTAGCTTGTGAAGACATATTTTTAGTCCCAGTGCCTGCTACTCTTGGTGGACGTGCTTCAACTTTAGCTTATATTCATTTTAATTCTTCAGAATTAACATCAAAAGCAACTGATATGATCATTCGTTCTCCTGAAGGCAACTCATTAACTGTTGAATTATGTCAATTGGAAGATATGAATAGAGCTAAAAGAAGTCGTAACAACAATAACAATAGTAATAGTAGTAGTGGAAGAGATACAATTCAATCATCATTATTATCATCAACAACTGTTGTAGAAACAAAATCTCTATTTGATCTTGATATTGGTTTAGATGCTGATTGTTCCAGTGTTGTTTTAAGAAATGTACCACCAAATGTCTCAGATAGAGATGTATTTGACTTTTTCTCTGATATAGCTTTAGTTCCTATGAATGTTCGTTTTGATTCTTCTGGTCAGATTATTTGTGATTTTCCTGATTCACATAAAGCAAGACGAGCTACTACTAAAGATGGAATGCTGTTCGGTCGTAATACCATATCAGTTAGCTTGAATGTACCTAATAATAGTAGTGGAAATAATAGTTCTTTTAGTGGAGGAGGAAGTTTTGGAAGAGGAGGTCAGCATAGACCAACACCTTTGCTTGGACCAAGACCACTATTAGGAGGCCCAGCAGGAAATATGTCATCAACATTTCCAAATTCCAGTCCAAACAGTCAAAATCCATTTGTACAAGCTATGCAATTGCAAGCTCAACCAACTCCTTTATCTTCATCATCAAGAGGTAGAGGAAGAGGTGGACCAAGTAGATTTGATCACAGAGGAGGAGATAGAGATGATAGAATGCCATCAGCAATAATACCTAATGGTAGTAGTGGATTAACACAGGATGAAATGTCTGTATTTAATAAACCAGGTAAGTAAATTGTATATATAAAATATGAGATATTTGTGACTCTCTCTTCTATTAACAATTTTTTTTCTTTTTGTTTTCAGCCTGTGTGATTCAACTTGAAAATATTCCATTTAAATCTTCTATGGATGATATATTAAAATATTTGGAAGATGTACTAAAAATTCAAGTAGCAAAGGAAAGAATTATTAGGAGATATGATGATAGACAGAAACCTACAGGGGATTGTCGTGTTGCGTTTGATACTCCTTATGAAGCTAAACTAGCTCTTGATCGACTTGTAGGTACAAAACTCTGGAATAGAACTATTTCTGGTTCAATTCTTAATTTCTTTTAAGTATCTTATATAAATGTAGTATACATATATGTACAACATTGTACAATAATGTTTTATTGTATTAACTCTTCTATATTATACTAAGCTATATTTGTTATGTGTTATGGTATTATTATTATAATTATAATATGGAAAATACATAGAATAATTAACTTTGTTGTAATGTGCAGATAAAATGATCACATTAATTATATTACTCAAAGTATTATACAGGAAAAAGTATTTCGAAAGAAGAAAAAACAATTAATTATATATGTAATATAATGCATAAATGGTTTTACATAATCCAATTTATGAACAATAAAGTTGTTATTTAAGAATAAAATAAAGAAAGAAACTTTTAGCTGTTTTCTTACTACTACTATGCATATTTTATATTCTAACTATAAATATTACGGAGCATGTTAGTCGATGACACTTGTTTTTACAATCAGGTGACTTGTATAAATAATATTATATATAGGGATTTATAAGTAAGTAATCAGGCTCTTTTCTGCTTTTATAGTTTTTTTTAATAATATACAATATTCATTAATAAAATGCTACTTATTCTTCATCATACAATTATTTTTGATTAAAAAGAGTAGGACGGATATATAAATATCGACATATTATGGTTAAAAACTATCCTAACTGCACCCAAAATCCACTGGGAAATCATAGACTTCTTGAATTTTTTCTTGTAATGCACCATTCAAGTTGTATGAAACTTTAAGTCGCATTTTTAGTGTGGCCTATTAAAGAAAAGTAAAAAGAAAATTTCGTTAATACTATTGAATATATGTAATATGACAGTAAATAGCTACATACCTTGGAAGAATTGGCTATTGTTATTTTTTGTGTGACGATTGTACCATTAACCATGCTGGCCCCTGAATCGGGAAATAAAATAAATCATAATTAGTTAGAAAGCTTTCATTTGACTCGAGTATTCTTTATTCTTTTTTTCAATTATAAGTAACTAGCGGCCTCCGTGCTAATTAGCACGAACTAACGCAATTTGTTAATTATTTATAAAATATTTATTCATTAAATTCACAAAAACCATGTTA
>VCNE01011545.1:0-17087 GCA_009869805.1 Oncopodura yosiiana
TGATAAATTCACACGAACAGACAAATTAATTTTTGTAAGTAACAGACATTTTCGAATTTTACGTCTTTACTGGTCCCGTTCGTTACGAACGGGTTTAATCGACTAGTATATATATATATATATGTATTTACATGCAAGTGAGGTACAGATTAATCAATAATAGTATAATAACTCTGAATTTATTTCTGAAATCTAAAAATTTTAAATTATACATTTAATTTGACTAGAGGAAGAATTTCTCCAACTCTAAATGGTAGTTTTAATGTGCTTTTGCAATTCTGCTTTCTGCATTTTAAATCATCATCATGCAACATAATATCAAGAATAGTTGATTTAAATGTGACATTAATTTGGTTTTTTTGTTTATACCAGCAGTCTTTTTTTGTAAAATAATCGTTTGTCATTTATGTGCTACTTATTACATGAACAACCACTAAACTACATACGTGCAGCTTCAAAACCACATTTCAACTCTAATCTACATTTCAAACAATTTTTAATTCCACTTTCCTAAAGTACTCCTACTTTACTTAACACAGAAGGAATTACGTTAGGCATATGTAAATATATTTAAAATTAAGATAAACAATTACACATATTTTACGTGGGATCTCCTCTATTCTATGCTAGTAAAAGTGAGACATTTGATAGTACTTGTTTTTGATTCCTTTTCTTGATCTTTGTATTTCTTCCTTGTATCAACATCAACATCTTAAAATAATGAGTTGCTTTTGTATTCTTGCTTACCTAAGGCAACATTAGTTTGATAGAAAAATAAAGAAAATACATTTCATTTCCACAAAATGTGAGTGACGCCTACAGCTACTTAAGCCAAAGTTTCCAATATTTTTATAAGTACCATATATTTTACGTGTATATATTTTAGAAATCTTATTGAGTCCTCATACGTATCGACTGAAAGAGGATCTCGTATATGTTTACGTCATATAAACTTTAAATAAATCTTTGAGATGACACACCTACAGATTTGTTCATCACTTAGTATATTGTGCTAGTATAAATAATATTTTGTTCCTCTTCCAACAACTCATGAAATCAAAATGATATTAGATGTACGTGAACCTTTTCTTAAATTTATTTCTAGCTTTATGTATACAAAACTACTTTTGGTGTATAACCTAACTTTATTTATACTATGCATGGGCTACATTATATTTTAGAAGATCAAAGCTTTATATATGCTGAAATGTTGGTCATGCCAATATGACTACTTTCACTTCTGAAACAGGTAGAGAGAGAGAGAGAGAGAGAGAAGGATATAAAATTCTATAGACTGACGACATGTTCTCCAGAATTTTCCATTTACCCCCAGAGAGAGTAAGAAAAAGAAAGTGTAGCCTGATCCTTGTACATTTATTCTAATCTGTTGTAGGGAGCAGTAGTAATAATATTCTTTTCTTGAGCCTTTCTGAACTTTTCTATTGCTTTCACAAAATAAACCCTTTTTTTAATATTTATAATGCATAAGTAGTATTCCATACATTTTTCATTGGAATTTTAGTTCTAATGTTTCTCATGCTATTTCAGAAGAGATCTCATATAAAATTTGTTTGTGAGTTTGAAGCGTGGACTTTACTAACAAAATCTTGACTGAGGAATTAGTATTTGTAACAACTACTCTCTTTTTCTACCCACACATATCAGGCAGTGACATAAATAGTTGGGAGCTTTCTGATTCTTTTGTCAGTTTCAAGTGAGACATTGAGAAGAGAGCAAGTATTAAGAAAAGTAGTCACTCTAGTAAATAAATAGTTTTGAGTAGAAATCTGTTGAAAATCTGAGAGTCCACTACAGTATAAAATAGTCGTAGTTTTTTCTCTTTAGAGCTCAAAATGAAAAACTCTACTAGCCCATTGGTTGTTATTGCCATTTTCCTTACCATTGCTACTCTCACAACAGCTCAAGTAAATTTTTTTTATAAAAAAATTTTTCTTCAGTATCAAAAAATTTAATTTTTTTTTCAAATTACTTTGTAGATAACTTTCACAAGAGAATGGGTTACTGGAAAAAGATCTATGCCAAACTCAAACATCATTGTGTCAAATGAAGAGCAAGCATTGTGTCGAAGTGTGATGCCAGCAGTTCAGTTTTTAATGGAGGTATTTGAGTTATATAATATTTTGCTTTACTTCAAATTTTAACCTTGACACTCATTTTTTTAATCCTCATCTCATTCTCAGGTGGAAAATTTTCGAAGAAAGGCATGTGAGCATTTGAAAGGAGCAGTACCCATTTTGAAACCAGTCAATGTTATTTGGAGACCTAAGGATGAAGACGTCTATGACTCTGACTCAGCTCATCATAGCAAAGCATAAGAAATCAAATGAAATCATCAATGATTATATCGTAGTAGTCAAGTAGTAAAGAAAATAGTTAGAAATTCTAACTTAGAATTACAAAATGTAACGATAACCAACTTCAGATAGAAAATAGAAAACGAAAGAAAAAAGTTATATATATATAGTAGTTTGAAATTTAGAGAAACAAGTTACAACATCAAAAAACATGGTCTAAACCAAGTCTAATATATATTTACTACATATACAAATACACTATACTTAAAATTATACTTTATTGCGTGCAAATATACAAGATATCAATATAATCATTATAAATCAAAAATGCTGTAGTAACATTAGTAGTGAGCTAATAAATAAATTCAATTATATTATATAAAATTTATTGTCTTGTTTACTGAAATTCTTCAGAATAAAATTAATCGTTTTACTAATTAAAATCATTGGTTGAAAAAAGGAACAAAGTGTATAGCATTTTACTTTCTCTCGACTTTCTCTGGGGGTAGTTTTGTAGTTCCAAAGAATATGCGAAGGTACCGCTTGAGTCGCTTTTTCTTAATAGTAAATACTATAGTATATACTTTCTCCAACTTTCAATTGAGACATTTCAACATTTTGATCATTGTTGCCACTAAATTGTGATTTATGTTTAAACTTATTTCGCTAAATTTTCATCTTCTTCTTAAATAAACAGAGAGTTAACGTGTCACCGATGATTTTGTCAAAATCAAGAGGCAACCTGAGAAAATGTCTCAACTTACTGTACACCTACAAATGAAACCTGTTATTTAATAATTAACTCTTATTGAATTCATATGCTTAAGTTTTCCATAAACAACTTCTTCTTCTACAACATAATTCTCAAATGTTACTCGTATTTTTTCAAATGGTTTAGGAGATCTACATAGTGTAGATAATCCAAAGAAACGCATAAGGATTTAATAACAGTAAAAACAAGAGCAGAGAGAGAGAGATAAAAACATAGCGTCAAAGTGAAAGAAGTATCAAAAAGGTTAGTGTGTTAGACTTCTAAGAGAATCTACTGTATAAAATAGTTAACGAGTCTCTAACTACTAAGCCAGAGAGAGAGAGAAAAGAAGCATCATAGCACTTTAGTGTAAAAGGGAAAGGGGAGTCTTGTTTCTCTAATCGTTTTCAATTTGTGAGCTCTTGTCTGCACTAAATCAATACTTTCCTTTCCGCTGGTTTTCGACTCTCAGATGTTCTGCCAGAAGAATGTGTTAGACTATGTGCTACTAAGCTATCATCCATCTCTCTCTCTCTCTTTCTCTCTAGTAGTAAAGTAATAGAGAGAGAAAAGAGACATGGATCTAAATCTAAAGCACTTATGCAGCACAATAGCACTATAGAGTATGAACTCAACTAAAAACTCAAATACTGCGGAGTCTCTCTCTATGTATATATCTCTTTTGGTTGACTCGTTATAATAATACAGTGTTGCTGTTGCAACTAAGCGACTACACTGTTGTAAACTTCCTATTAGAAATTCTTTTGAGCAATGTTACTTTGCTCTGCCACAGTTTTGGGTAGAAATGTATGCTTTATTATTATACACTAACTCAAGTTCCATCAACCCAGTTAGAGAGACGAAAGCGTCTAATGTACTATCGCATATATATATATAGTATAATCTGTCGGACAAAACAAGGACAGATTATTCATCTCTACATCCAAACTCTTCTAGCCGTCTATATAGAGATGCAAGCAAGCTTTTCTCTCTACAGAACAATGAAACAAGAGGAGCATTTCAACTGACATTACTATATAATACTGTAACAGTACTACATAGAGTTCTCCTACAATATTGCTCGAGACTATATTATATAAAGTAGTTCACGACAGAGTAATAGACACATAGAGTAGTAGCAAAAGAGAGAGAGAGTTTGGTGGAAACCGCAACTTCTACTACTGCTGTACCATGACAGAGAGTGAAAGATGGGAATGGAAATGCATTATATTTTATACTAGTGGCCAAATCTGCGAGTTTAAAAAAACTTGAAAAGAATAAATAGTAACGAGAGAATTGCGCTTTGGAATCGAATCCGGCTCCGTGTACAAGTGAAATATAGACACTCCATATCATTTACAAAAAAAGCTATCAGGTGTGAAGACAATGAGATTTAGATCAGAATGCTTTCTACAATGTAGCTTTGTATTTGCAGGAATTTAAATCCAAAATGGAAATTGTATTCGGGTGAAAACTGACACTTTATATTATAGCTACCGGATGGATATATATACATATATGCAACACATATAGATCTATACATTGCATTGAAATGAACATACTCTTTCTAATTTGTACATATTTGTATACAATATATATCTAAAGGTAGCAGGAACTGATATTGAATGAATATATATTCCCTTTTTAAAACAACAAGCAGAGAGCTAATAATAAGAATAATATTCATATATATTGTTTTCACTTTGGACTAAGGGTGTTCTCTTGACATTTCCAATTAATCAAAGTAATTAACACGAAGCTTACTATTAGTAAGCGTGACAGGAGTTAAAACTTTTAGCCACAACCTATGTGAAGTATCATAATTCATATGTTTCATGACTGTATAGCTCCTCTAGCTCTGCTACATCATACCAGCTTTTAACAAAGGTGTACACATTGCCTAAGTTGATATAAAATCAAGTGTTTGCTTTGCCTTGACTGTATTTAGCTCTTAGGAAAGTGAATCTGAACTATGTATGAGTAGTGATAATACTAAAGTTGTATAATAAAACATATGCAGTTAGTTCATATTAGTGGTCTATATACGTAGTATATACTTATATGTGTAACTTCCTATAAATCATCTGTCTCTTAATCCAATAATGGACTTTTAACAATATAACAAGAAGCAGGGGCATGAATGATGATTTAGTAATATAAGCAGCCTATATTATTTAAAGCTTGTGTTGTCTGCTTATTTGTAGTAAATGCTCTTGTAGATTGCATGTCTGTGTGTCTCTCTAAGGTGCTCAAATCATAAGGGCAAAACACAGTAAATAAATATAGGTACGTTCTAAGCTATTAAGTAAATGTTTCTTGGCTATGTTCCTTCGTAAATAAATGAAACCACTTAACTTATACACTTCTCTTTGCATGTTTAGTACAAGAAATCATCAATATAAATTCACATTTTAACTCACTATTTGTAAACTCGTGTCTATCAATCTCAGAAGTTACATCTTTAAATATCTATTAAAGTAACCAATTCTGAATGGGCAATGAATATATATGTAGTTACTTGGCCCATTGATTAGGTTACCAAGTATCCTCAATACTCTACTGTTTCTATCATATAGAAGCCATTATACAAATCTCTAATCATAGTACCCAGTTAAGTAGTAGGGTATATGCAGACTACATTATGATTTGTTTTTTTTATTTCCTTGCAATTTTGGCAGAATTTGTAATCTGTAGTGATTCTATGTACAGAGTCATATAGAGATCTAAATGGCACATTTTTTCACGTATTCATAGTACCAGTAAACTCTACTATTACGAATTCTTATTTTTACTACATGTTTGTCTATAAGAGCACACACAACATCAAATCTACTAATGTACAAAGAGAGAAGAAGACTCTTAGAATTTTTTTGGCTGGAATACGACTAAATCCATTTTACAACTTGAAATGTATGCGTATATGTGTATAATAGTACCTCTACGCTAATAAACTTGACGACATTTCTCTCTCATGGCCATATGCTTTTACTTATAACCTAGGAAAACGACAACAGAGGCAAAAGTTTAGTGTGTAACTGACATGACATTGCGTTGGTAACATGACATGGCATAACAGAGCAATGGAATATATAAAACTAAGCAATGAATTGCTCTCAAACTTCCCCACATCTACTCACTTTACTCCACATCACATCATATAGATATATACCATATATATATTATATATGCATACATTTACTTGAGTGTCATGCCATGCCAGAGTAGTAAAAAAGGCAAAGTTGAAATGACTTGCGGAGCTTCAAAACTTACTACAAGAGACGTAAAGAAAGCATATGCATTTAAAGAGAGAGAGAGAGAAGGGGGAAATGCACACATTCATTCAAAAACCAGAGCAAACACTTTACAATGGCAAGTAGACAAGAGTAATATAGTAAATGCTTAGAAACCATTTTATATGGAACATGGTTGGCTACATTACATAAGAGAGAAAAAACTAAATAGGCAAGTTCAGTTGGAGTAGCGAGGAAGAAAAAAAAACATGACAAACGATTCTTAATGCCGTCATTTATGCCAACTAAGGCGATTTAGATGTGCGCTACTTGCCCACTTAATATAATTTCTCGTTGTTGAGACTATAGCGATTAGTAGCGTAAGGAATGAAGAGCTCACTCGTGGTTGTAATGTGTACCTAAGACATGTTTAGTAGATTAAATGTCTGGAAGTGTATGTTAAAAGGGAAAACGACTCACTTTTTCTTACTTTATACATTCACTTACACTTTATTATATATAGCTTTGAGTTAGAAGTCAAGAGTCTTTTTCAGTGTAGAAACACAAAATGCATATCTACTACAGCAAGCCACGCAACTACATATACTATATATATACATAAGATCACATCATTTGCTTGCCGAAACTTAAAAAGAGGTTTTAAATATATCTTCTTGGCTTACTGTCTCTGCCAAATTACTCTCGCTCTCTACTCTTTGACTGTAGCATGCATTATAGTCTACTGTGTAGATCTTTAATAGCATTACATATAGAAAATTCTTTCAACAGAATGCTAGCTTTCCACATCCATTAATCACATTAACTTGCTTACATTACACAATCATTAACTTATATCAGAAATCTAAGCTATATTGGTTAGTTT
The DNA here is from genome assembly GCA_009869805.1 of Oncopodura yosiiana. NCBI lineage: Eukaryota > Metazoa > Arthropoda > Collembola > Entomobryomorpha > Oncopoduridae > Oncopodura > Oncopodura yosiiana. Next base: position 7,180 of record VCNE01011545.1, read on the forward strand.
AAGTGAATCAAGCATTTATACTACACTGTATTTCACGTATCAATATATTATTGTGTTTACACCTCATTCGATTGTCACTACTATAGAATGATTCAAAATTTGTACGTAAGAACTAATTCATTAATGTCGCTGTTGTTTACAATAGTTTTACTACATACTGAAATGCATTAGTTGACTTCTAAACTACTAAGTAGTTAGTCATGACAATAAGTTTGGCTTGTTTGAAAGGATACACATGTTTCACCACTTAAAAAGATATTGAGTAGAGAGAGAGAGAGAGAGAGAGAGAGAGACTGTCTACATAATAGTAGCATGGTTGAAGATGCGCCTGTGATGTGATGTGAAATGCTTAGCTTTTGATCCCTTTAACTTCTACTTCAAGTCATTCTATATTTCCTTATGCCTTTCCTCTTCTTGTTGTTTTTTGCATCGACAGAACTAAAAGAAAAGAGAGAGACGGAGGCCTGAGTTAACCCTCGTTAATATTAAATCGTATGGTATGTAGCACTTAATGACTAAGGTTCTAAAAGCGTTTGTTGACGAAAAGCAAAAGGATATGATGAAGGAAGTAGCAACTAGCAACACTTTTCCTTCCCCTACACAGTATTTATCATGTCAGAAAGAGAGAAGAGAGAGAGAGAACTGTTAATAGCAGCAACTGTATAAAGTATATATCTTATACATATTGTTTTTACTTATGCATTATCCTTCTTCTCTCTCCCTTGTGCACTTCTTCTCTTTTACTTTTGGTTGCTAGGAAATCACAGAAAAGGGGCTCAAAGAGAGCAGAGCAGTAATTTGGATTGCATGGATCATTTTTCAAGAATTCTTTTGGTGTTAATTGAGAATCTGTCAGAGTACAAGAGGGTGAATTTTATGGTATTTTACTACAATATTACTTTACTATATATATATATAGGTATTAACACTATTTGCTCACGCTTAAGCAAGTAGTACAAAATAATTTCGATTATTGTTAGGTACTCATTTTAGAGTCTTTGCAATATTTGATGTATAGAATATTGTACAATGTGTATTGCTTCATTTTAATTTTGTCTTGGCTAAAAATAAAACAGACATTAGCTCATCACCATTTATTACTACTATATAGCTTTTGTAGGTTTTCGTACTGTGAGTCTTTGAGCAAAGCTAGTCATTTTGCGGAGAGTAAGCAAAAACATATTATATAGCGGTACATCAGAATAAAACCATTGGAATCTAAAACTGGAGAGCCCAGGACTTGTACCTTAATGATGAGTGATGACTGCCTTCCCTCAGAGCCGCGAGGGTCTCTATTCTGCAGAAGATCCAAGGAATATATAATATTCGTTGTGTATACTATACTACACACTGTGTAGCTCACTTGCTTCGTTTACTCTGAACTAAAACTCATCTAGACATGAGAAAGGGAGCTCTCTTTCTCTTCTCTACAACATTCACAACCAAGACAGGATGTAATAATCCACCAAGTATCTCTTTCTCTCTCTCTTATGAGATGGGCCATAGAAGAAGAACTAGATGAGCAAATAGCTGACATAGTGTTGTGAAGACGACGTAATAGAGCAAAACTTAAAGTACCTGTGAAATGGAAACACAAGGAGAAGAAGAAGAAGAGTGAAGCTAGTATCACATCAATATCTCTATCACATTATATACTTATACTCTCTCTACAGTTTTACTAGCACTTCCAAAGTATCTTATGCTAGTATTTTCATAGTAGACTCTCACCAATCTCACCAAAGTTGCAAAGCATCAGATTTTCTCTTACTTTACATACGACGACTATACTACAAAAAGAAGAGTAGAGCATCAGAGATGGTTTGTCTAGTTCTAGCATTTACATATATACTTAACTTATATGTATATATCTAGTCTAGAAGGGCTTCACATAGTAAAACTCCAATGGTTTTCAACTTACTGCTCACTTACTTTAATCTCAACTACTACCAACTCTTTGCTTCTGCTTTCTATATATACTAACCAAAGCAATGGCATAGTAAATGAACGGAAAGGAAGCATATGCCTCTATATAGAATAAAACTAAAGAGTCATCACATCAGTGTAATAAGCCACTTCACCCTCCGGCTCACTCTCTCATTTCTTTAGAACAACCATGGAATTTATTACTTCACTTTTCTCTTCTTTTCTTCTCTGCTCAACAACTACTTTACGTCTCTCTGAATTACATTTAGCTCAAAAACTATAGCATCATAGAGTAATGCATAATATTCTGATATATGTACTCTTAAAGCATATTTTAGTACTATCATTTATATATAAATATATAAATTTTTGGATTTCGATTACTGTGGAACATTACGATTTGTATTTATTGTATCACGTGCGTCTATTAGTAAAGTAACAATGTTTTGTATAACACTCAGTTAAAATGAGTAAGCAATGCATAGTAAAAATTAAGAGCCATATAGCCCTATATATTGATATACAGAACACAAGTAAAGAAAAATCTCTTAAAACTAATTGTAACTTTAGATAAACTTCAAAAAAGGGGTTCTATTCATGTTGTAACAATCTAAATCACAAATGATAAATATGAGGCAAGAGATATATAGTCTTAGACAGGATTGTTACCTGCATATTGTGTGTATTGATTATTAGTAAGTTTAGAGTAAGAGGTGTGGTATTACATTTCTCTATGAGTAATAACGTATAAGATTTACTTTAAGATGAAATGCAGATGTACAATAATATGAGAAAAGCAATATGAAAAGATATATGAGATATATCTTCTCAGTTCTTGTTAAATGTAATGTACATATGCTGGAGGAAAGACAAGAAAAGCATAACGAGAACGAGGTTCTAATAGTCGATGTAATTGTAAGTGGAGTGGTTAATTGCGCTTCGGGAGATAAGAGAGAGAGAGAGAACACAAGAGAAGAACGAACGGCAACACAAACCTTTCAAGATCTTCATTTTTATCTTCATCTTCATCGCTAAAGCGTTCAAGCATGAAACACTCAAGAGAATCTATGAATCTTCTCACGTTTCCCCTTTTTCATACAGCTACATATCATATTTTCCCTGTATATTCTATTACATTAAAAAAACTTGGACGAAAGAGAGAGAAATCAATTGAGTTTTGTAATTCATATCTAAATCTAAATCGTCTCATTGTAATGCACACTTGCAATTTTAAAAGAAACACGTATAACAATATAAGTTTATAATCTGTCTAAAAGTTTCTCATTGATGACATTCTCTATTCTTTATATCGTTTAAAAATGCATTGAGAATTGAAGCCATAAAGTATAATGGAACCATACACGGTAAAATAAATTGCTCACTTGTATAGAACACCAAATGTAGTTGTATGCCAAAGAAGAAGATGCCGACGTCGCCTTTCAATTTAATGCACTTTAGTCATACTTTATTGTAACCTAATAGGCAAACTAGACGACAAGACAATCAAAGATGTGCACATTACATTAATAAAATGTTTAATCTCCTCAAGGTGATCAACATGTCTCACAAAACCAAGGGGTTAAAAAGCTTTTTTTTCTGTCTCTCTCACTATTTTTATGGGCACAAAAATTCTTGTTAATGACGAGAAATTGCAATATAAATAAGTACACAATATTTTCGTTAGTAATGTAGTTACTATAGTTTAAACGATGGGTTTTTTTATATATGAATTGTAATTGATCAATTTTTGTACTAGAAACCATATCGGCTATTACATCATTACACTCAAAGAAGATGCTCGGCAGAGAGAAAAAAATATTCTTAAGAGAGAGAGAGAAGAGATTATAATAGAAATCAAGCTTAGAGTCAAAGAGAGAGAGAAAAAAGAGAACTCTGATCAAGTAAAAGGTTTTAGGATTAAATTACATGGATGGTCTTTGGTAAGATACAAACAAGTCCTCCCATACTTACATTACTTACAGTTTTCAGAAGTGAGAAATGAAATAATGAGTCGCTTTTGTATGAATTCATGTAGGTACTTGAAAACTCGGAAAAGCTGATGGATAGAAGATAAGGAGTAAAGGTAAAATGTTTATCCCACTCATATTGTATATATACTTATATAGCATACATTATAGAGTCAAAATTCAAAACCTTTTTATTCATATAGTATATATTATGTAGTTTTGTGGTTTTGTTTTGTTATATATAAAGATAGAGATAGAAAGAGTAGGTATAAGGAACAAAAGTACTTTTCTACCTTTCGATCTCGTTCCTTAGTACCATTATCATTATGTTGATGTAGCAATGAACGACTACTACCTGACAGTTTAAACGAGTGTGAGTGTGGCACAACTATAAGGCAAGTGCTTTACACAACACACATTACAGCAAACAGCTCATTTTCAGTTTTTTTCTTCTTCTTCTTTGCTTTACTCTTCTTCCCTTCCTTTCCGAGAACATTTATTTGCCTCCAGTTAACTAAATCTGTTTACAGCTCATTCCATATAGAAGACTCGTAATATACGTAGTAAAAGATTCTAAATTCTTTTTGACTCTTGCTTAGCAGCCCACTTTCTGTATAATTTTTCTCTACATATTTTTTCTACTCCTTTACCACTCCAGTATACTCTAATGAATTTAAACTTGAGTAATCCTTTTATTTACGAGAATCTAAATATTTTCTTTTGCTTCATTGCTCACTTCATAGTTTAGAGCTCATTAGAGCACCACATTTATTCTTTATTGAGTCAGTCAGAGCAAGAAGTTGCGTGACAAATGTTTTTTGTAGCCGACAGAAGCTTTTTTTTATGTATAACCATGTAATGATTTAAAACTATATATAGTGGCTTTCTTAACAAATGTATTTTTTTTCATCATTCAATTCAACTCTTGACTCACTCACACATTACAATTACCAAGTCACTTTTAGTCCAAGTGGGTGGAAAAATTGGAATGACACTACACCATCATTGCACTATGCATCCATGGGTAATGACGTTTCATTTCTCTCTCTCTGCTTTTCATCTGAAAAAAAGATTGATGGAGGACAACAAAAAAGAAACCTTTTTAAAAAGCTTCGATATGTAGTAGAGCATTTAAAAAGTTGTGTACTGTGTGCTTGCCTCTTGTATGTTGTGGTAGTCATAATTGTAGAGCATTAACTGATGCTATTGAAATTTGAAATATTGAGGAAGGAATTGAACAAGGGCTTAAATTGTGTAACGGAGCCAAACTAAAGAAACATCATGGATTGAGAGAGTCAAATGAATGTTGCTTCTTCCTTGAGAGAGTAATAGCTTCCCTCACATGCATCTCTTTTGCCTTTTTCATTGAAGAGATGTCGAATTGGAATAGGGGAGAAAGAAGAAAAAAAGGAGCAGAGATAGTATAGATAACTTGCATCATAGATCTAACCATCAATTCATTTTTCATAGAGTTACTACAATAGTACTACACAACATTTCCTCTATGTAATAATAATGCTCGTTGTGTAGAATTAAGTGCATTGGATGTATAGGGTAAAGTGAGCCAAAGGACAGAGGATTTTTTTGTTGGTGAAATATCGATATGAAGTGCTAGGAGTGGATGAGGGTTGAATGGTTGAAGCATTTAATAAACATACAAGGAAGCAATTTGAGTTTTGTTACTGCTTCGCTCATTTCATCTTCATCATTTCATTTCTCTTGAACACAAAATACTGTGTAATATGCAATATATACTACAATGAAAACATTTTGGATTTTCAATAAGTTTCCAAATGCGTTAAATTTCTTACTATATATACATATGAAGGCTAAAGGAACAATCTATTTTGTTAAGGTTCTTCCTTAAATATATATATATTATATTGTTTGTGTGTGTGTAAATCTCTCCAGAGTTGAGAGTGAGAAAGATAGAACACGTTTCTTCTTCCAAAGATTAATTTGAGCTGTAAAGAAAACGGAGAGTGTGTGCTCTCCAGTATCTTACAAACAGGACTCAGGTTCAGAGAGTCTCTTTCGGAAACTTGCAACGTGATCTAAATCGTTTCAAACAGCTTCAATTCGTTTCATTCAAAAGAAAACATGTAGCACTCAATAAGGATAGAAGCAGATAAATTTTGATTTCTCATTCTTCCCCCAACTATTTTCATATTGTTCATTTAGTAATTAAACATTTGGTCAATAGACTATTCATATAAATATGAATTAGCAAAAGTATAATTAGGGGTTGAGGGACACAGTACAATTTAACTAGTTGAATTGTATTCTCTCTCTAATATTTTTCACAGTATGCTGTTCTATATATGAAACCCTAAATTTAATGATGATCAATATCCAGTTCATATTTCTTTATTATATATTCCATTCTATATTTCATCTTTATTGCTGTATATAGTAGGAGCTCTTGCTCATCAAAATTCACCATCATTTCCCACTTAGTGTCGTCCAGCTAACTGCTTCAGTCCTCTCTCCTTCCTCTACTCGTTTGTCGTCAACAAAAGAGAAAAATCATGAACCAATCATCCTTGCTATAATTGAAGTTGAGTCCACGTACTAGGACTCTATTCCTCTCGGGGATTTTGTACTATAGTCTAGTATGCTACCAACAAACATTTTATGGCATTCCCTCAATATATATAATATATAGGAACTGAGAGAATATGGGATTTATGGGAAGGATCCACCATCTCAATTAGTAAGAGACGAGCGACAGTAGAAATGTATGTTAACGCATTAGCCATATAGCTTGTAGAGCTAACCTCACAAAGTTAAAAGAGGTAAGAATTGTGTAAGCTTTTTGGAGAATGACTCTTCCAAAAGTTGATTCTTCTTCACTCACTCAGTCAATTAGAGTGAGAGATTATTCCACAGCCCTTTAACTACTACATATAGTAAGTTCATATAGAATGAAGAGAAGAGAATCCAACTTCAATTTTTTGTATTCATCTTAAGTCTCTTGAAAAGGAATCTCTTGTGTGATGAGTCAGGTTTAGCCATAAGCCATCAAAGATAAATGGATGTACTATGTAAAAAGATGTAAAATGTTGGCCAAGCGAAGCGATGAAGAAAACATCTTGAAAATGATCTGACGAGTGTCAACTCTCAGAGACTCACCTGCATCATGCTCAATTACGTTGAAAGGATTTTTATATTCTTTTATTTGAGCTTTTTGTGAGTTGTAGACAGGGAAATGTAGACATTTGAACAATTTCAATTTTCAATGATGAGTGTCATCATCGCATAACATGATGACTTGGTTTCGTTTGGTGAGAGAGAGAGAGAAGCAACATATTTTTTTCAAAGCAGAAAGTAAACTCGTCTTTAGATTATTGGCCTGATACTCATATTGTTTTTGAACACGAGAACCCATTACCTCATATCATCATCTAAAACCCTTTCATTTTGACTGGGTATGACTTTCTGGGAACAAATCTGATACAATTGATTCTTATTTTTCATGCACTTCTTCTCCAAAGCAAAGAACAACAATCATTCAGAGTTGAAATAAAGGAATGAAGAAGAAGAAGATTGAAAAGGTTTAGGGAAATGTGCTCACTGCTACAACAACAACCGACTCCTTTTTTGTATTTACTTGACAGCATCAGAGTCAGAGAGATTCTAAGAAATCTTTATGTCATTTTATTGAAATGCACATCAGCACATCGCACATAATGGGCAAATCATAAAAATGGTTTCAGCCTAAAAGCAACATATATGATAAAAGTGCCGAACTATTAGCTCAACTATTTGTACACTTTTAATTATTTGGGCAACTGGCCAAACATTACATTAGTTTCCACACCAAGAAATTATTATGAATTCCATCAAACATGCAAATGTATTATAGAGAAACAAAGTCATAAAATTATGTAATTTGCCATTTTTATTGAGATGCTAAGTACAATTTAATGTTTTCACATTCGGTTGAACTATAAATAATTATCTGTCATGTTCTTTTCGTTGTATAATTGCGTTTTAAATTTTATTGGCAACAACAACAATACGTACAAAAAATAATTTTTTATTAATCAATATCAATAATGATATGAAACACATTTGACTACAGGAAAAAAAGTTTTAAAGTATTACAAGATGAGATGCAACTTTTTAAACTTTAGTTGAGAAACTCTTTTTTTCTCTTCTAGCATTGAATTGTAAAGAAAAGAAGAAGAAGAAGTAGTAGTATCTAAAAAAGATGTTACACAAGATAAAATAAAAGTTCTGTCCAATACAACTGTTTATATCGCATCTCTATTTTCTAGTACTGTAGTACACATGGAATGAAGCATTTTGGCTTGGAAATAATATAATAGGTACTTGAGGATGGATTTGATGGTGAAAAAGCGTGAGGGATAATGTGTATACGTAAATGGAAAGAGAGAGAAGAAGGGCGCTCTCAAGATTCCAAGTCACGATGTTGGAAGCATAAAAGCTGTTTATTAAAGGCAGGGCAAATTCTCTTGTGTCTTTGAGTGTGAGTAGCAACTAAACCTTTTGTAGATACAATTTTGTCTAGTTCCAAAGTTTCGTGGTTGCTGTTGTTGCTATTTTGCCGGTTTGCTGTGTATATATATACACAGTAAACTAAAAGTAAAGATCCATTTCACTAACAATTCTCTCACTCAGCATTATTCCTTGACTCTCTCTCTCTCTCTCTCTCTCTCTGATGCTAAAGATCTTACATGTTCTCCATCTGAACTCAAAGAGCTCTTCGGAAGGAAGAAGAAAGGTCTAATGAAGCTTCAAGCTGAGTATCTTTTTCTTTCTCTCTCTTGATATCTTTTGAAAAGAGAGAGAACAACTTAGTTACACTCCTTCTTGCTCTACAATTCAGCACTATGTTATCAAATGAGCAGACTCTAAGAAACCTAAGTGAGAGTAAATCCACCAGCACACGTTTTCTCTTGCTCTTGGTTATCATCTTATGCAATGTAGTCGTCCATAATGTATATATATCTAGAAAAACTTCTTCTTGTGTGAGTTGAGCTAACCTCTCTGTTTCTGTGCTCATTGGTTAATTGCTTGAAGGCACTATATAGCTAGAGTATGATGATGAGTCACTTGGAATTTCTTTGCTCCAAGCTTCAACTTACTAACTAGACATACTATTATCATTTTGTTCTTTCTCCATCATTGTGAAAGGAATTACATTAAGCTGATCATTGAAGAGAGAGAAGAGGAAAGAGAAGTATTTTCAGTAGTTTGCGTTGGCAATGATGTTGATATGATATAGAAGGCGTAGTGTTAGTATGAATAGCTTGGAAGCTTTTAGTAGGAGAAGACTCGAGAAACAAGTGGAGAACAATTGTAGACTCTGCTACGCTACGCTACAACTCTCAATATCTTCATGCTGGCTGCCGGAGAGAGAGGTTCTCAGTCAGTGTTCTGATGTTGAGAGCGACACAACAGTAGTACTGTACTTGAGCTCATGCCCATTCGCACATTCAAACACTTTACAGTGTGTGGAAACAGTGAATTCAATTTTTGTGCAAGTCAAAAACTATAGTGTGACAGTGAACTTGAAGCAGGTGACAATTGTACTGCGATATATATTATTACCTTGTGTGCAAGTAATTAAGATATTGGAGCTCCTTACTAGTGAAGCAAAAGGTAAAAAGAGCTTCTTGGGCTTTTGATGTCTTACGTATATCTTAATGGGTAGTTTAACATTTATCTCAGATCTGAATTGTATATAGTTGTTCTACTGTGTGATTTAATTTAAAATAGACACCTGTACTTTAATTTCATTTACTATTTAATTATATTTATTAGTTACATCTCTGAAAAGAAACTCTGTTTTATACATTGTACTGATAATAGTGACATTAGTTTTAAAGTATAGCTATGTTGTAGCAGCAGAGTATAACGAAAATTAGTGAGTAAGACAGTTAGTATATAGTGTTTCATTATCCATTAAAAAGGGCTACTATCAATTTGAACTAAGAGCATTATATAGACTATATGTACACATATTGGTCGAGGCTGCCAAAATCCTTTTTG
>VCNE01011554.1:0-13024 GCA_009869805.1 Oncopodura yosiiana
TGTACTAATCCAAAGATTATTCTTACTGTTACGACTCCTGAGAAGAAAGAAGAAATTGAAGTTGTTCCTGTACCTCCACCAGCAAATATATTTTATTATCAACAGCTGGAACTGAATGAGATGAATGAGATGAAGTTTCGATTTCTCTGTTACAATGTAAATGGATCACTGACTGATGGCGAGTCATCAGATTATTATTTGCCATTATTATTAAAGGAGCTGTATTATTACTCTGCTGATGTTTTATGTTTACAAGAAGCTTCAGCTTATTTTTCTGAAAAGTTAATAAAGTCATTTCTTGGAAACAATTATCATGGAAATTATATTAAGAAGGCTGGTTCAGGACAAGGAGTAATCACTTTGATCAATATGAAAAAGTTTGAAATCATCAATTCAAAATCTTTTGAACTAAAGAAAGAGGTTGCAACAGCAAGTTGGCGTAATATAATTCCTATGCAGTCTCGCTCACGACTATATAACTCTAATGCTATAATGTCTGTCACATTAATTAAGAGTAAGAGCACCACAAAAAAAATTCTTATTGGTAATCTACATCTCCAGTGTTCACCTGATGATGAAGTTGTTGCTCTATGTCAAACAATTAAATGTATAGAACTATTAACAGATATACAAGAGAGAATGAAGAACAAGGCATCTTTACTTTTTTGTGGCGACTTTAACAGTTTACCATCATCACTCACTATCAAGTATATAACTGGATCTAAAATTGTGATGGGAGAACAAGTAGCAGATACATTTAATGAGAAATTTCATTTTGGAGAAGCCATACATTTTCATAAGTTGAAGCTTAAGCAATTAAATATTGAAAACAAAAATACAAATTCATTAAAGGATTTCATTGGTTGCATAGATTATGCATTTTATGAAGAAGGAATCAAGTTAATTAAAGACTATAAAGTTCCAGATATGACAACATCATTTCCCAATCTGTCAACAGCATCTGATCACGTACCACTCTTGTCTGACTTCTCAATTATGTAAAAAGTTCATTCAGAATAAATAAAAACGAGTTTTGTACTAAAATAAAAGAAAGATTCGGGCCGGGTAACAAATGTTTGTTTACATGGGGCATACTGATACATATTTATATCGCGGGAATTTCAATTTCACTTTTTTCATCAAAACTGTTATCAGCTGTTGAAAAGATGTTCTCAAAGTTTTCATATTGTTCTCCAACTGGAAAACCATTATCACTTCAACAACTACGAGCTTTGGGTGCAGAACTTCCAGAACTACAAGATAAAAGACAACAAAAAGTAGTGGAACAAGGAGAAGTAGAATTAAAAATAGATTATATCGACATCACCAATACATTTGATTGGGATGAAGAGTTGTTATTATGTGTTGCAGTTGTTGAATATTTAAAACATCATTATTTACATCAACAGGTGAGTAATATATAAACTCATTCATTTATTAAAATATTTACATAATTAATGATTTTGATTAGCAGCTCACATCCACAAAACATTACACTCAGCACCGGACGTTTATGAATCCACCAACTAGAATTGTTATGAGTGATGATGATGATAATAATGAAGTTGTTGGTAAAAATTGTTCCTCTGAAAGTAACAACAGAAGCTTGTGTTTAAGATCATATCGAGATATGGATGTACAGCTTAATATTCTTCTTGTAAGCCAATTCTTCTAATATTATTATATATTATATTATTAATTTCTGGTTATCATGTCTTTGTATTATTTTTAGAAGGACGTGTTACTTTCTACTAATGGAACAAGATTGGATCCTATCTTCAAATGGACTAATGGAAAACCAGAATTACTATTAATTATTGACCGTGCTGTAACATATATTCAAAATCAATCTTTGAATGAATTTATATTCAGCATCATCAAGACTCGTGATGATTATCAAGTAATATATGAAGACGAAGCAACTGTATGTCATTCATTATATGCTACTGTAAATCTGAAACCTTGTGACTGGATTTTTTGGATACGTTCTCAATTTAGACTTGTATATAGTCAAGTAATCAAAGTAAAAGATTCTAAAGTAGTATTGAAAGACACAAATGGAAAACAATATGTTGTAGAAACCTTGAATTGTTATTATCAACATAACATAGCTAGAGAATCCATGAGAAGCCGTTTATCTAAGAAAAACTTAACAATTGATCAACAAATTGGAGAAACTGTCTATGCCTATGATAATTATAGTGTCAAAGAATGCAAAGTTGTTCATTCCAACGAGTCAACAGTTTTTGTTACTGTACGTGAAAGTAATATAGTATATTCAATTTCAAAATCTTTTTGTCATAATTCAGCAGCTTCAGCAATACTTTCAAAAAGTCAGCATACACATGTAAGAATTATTAGATAACTTTTGTCGTTGTTGTGTATATAACAATTTCTTTTCTGGATTTTTTTAGTGTATGGAATTCGTTAGTACTGTTTGGAAACCAGATGTAAAATGCTGTAATGAATTTAAAGGTAAAAAAAAAGTATGTTAACAAATTTTTTGTCAACAAAAATTTTGCCGACAAATTTTTTGTCAATAAATTTTTTGTCTTTCATTAGTAACAGGTTTTACTGGTGAGCAACAGCCTGGTCATAGTAAAATAACAATTGCAGCAGCTGCAAGCAAAGTATTAAAGTTAAAAGACCAAGAAAAAGAAGCAGCTCTGAAGAAAAAATTGAATGATCTGTTGAAGGAAAACAAGAAACTCAAGTCTGAAAATAATAATCTAGTTGCCAATTCACATCCAAGTGCAAAAGTAACTACTGACTTGCTCTCATTTATAACTCCTTTTCTCTCTCAACAGACAGGAGTGTCTTATGAACTCAAATATTTAACAAATAACTCAAAAACTATCGATTATTTTGTTCCTTTTTTAATTAAAGTAGATCCAAGTCAGGGTCAAATAAATGTAATGTTTTGTGACAAGTAGAGTACTGAATATGTAAATAAATATACTTATATAAATTGAATGTTAACTAATTAAATTTTTATTCATTTTTACTCATTTATTTTTTTGCGAAATACATTACATATCCATCTGAGCTTGTTGCATTTTCTTCAACAATCTCATCAACATTGATATTTTTAGCATACGTTTCTAACAACATTTTCATTGCTTTTTTGTGAGCATCATCATATGGCTTCTTTCCAGCTTTCTTAGCAGTTTTCTTCTTCACATTTTTGATGTCATCACGAAGCTTCGATTTGAGCCGATTTCCCTAAAAATAAAATATATATTAAAAACTATACAAATGCTTCTAATTCTAAACTCACAGTAGAAATTTGAGACAAAGCTTCATCAATTGATGGTAAAGGAACAGATGTAGTAGTTTTCTTGAATGTCCATCCTTTTTCCAGTCGTTTACTAGAACCCTGTATCAAAAAAAAAAATATTTTCTAAGTCATTTGATCTAAATGCTATATAATGTAAATTCTTACATGATGAATACAAACATCAGTGTTGACATTAATAGAAAATCCATCCTCTGAACATTTTGGATTTTCCAGAATTATTTCCTCAAAATATTCAATTTCCGATTTGTTTGTTACTTGCAACACATGTTGACCTTGGTAAATTCCAGCTTTCCAGGTACAATTTCCTTTCTTTTTCATTCTCATGCAAGTATTAATACCAGCAATTCTTCCAGTATATATATATGAGCCATTTGCAAGTTCAAAAACCATTGGTGAATTAATGTCGACGTTCAGTTTATTCAAGTATCCAGAGTCTAATACTTCACCAGTCAATAAAAAAAGTGTTTGATCAATTTTCTTTTCTCTCTGTAAGGATAATAAGTGGAAGTTTCCTCCCTCGTCCAATGAGAAATAAAACATCCGTTTAGGAATTGAATGAATGGTATCATTGTCAGTTGTACCAGAAGCAGGTGGTAGATAATCTGTGTCACTTTTGACATTGTTGAAACAAACTCTTCGTCCACTATTTAAAAACTTGTAATAGTCTTCATATCCAATAGAATTATTCAATGTATAAACTCCTAAAGATGTTGGAATATAATTTAACAACGTTTCAGGCACAGGCATTGTTTGGATATCAGCAATTTGTTTTTTGATGATATCATGACCATTTGGAAGACTATATTTTAAAGGATTCCATGTTGTACTTATTTCTTGAAGACTTGCATAATAAACCTCAATAACATTTTTTAAGTACTCTTTAGGCATTGAAGGATTCCATAAAAGTTCTCTCAAATCCTTGATAATTTTTGACGAACATTCGACTAAACATTGTTCAAGTGCTTGTCCTTTTCCTTTTGGAAGTCTCCTAATAATAACAATTATATTATGTTATTTGGTTTATAAATTAAGTAAATTAATTAAAAAGCTTACTCCAACAAATGTGGAATATTGACTGCTGATAAAGTATCACTTGTTAAAATAAAAGCATCTTCTGGAAAATATATTCCATATATGAGTCCTGGACCAGCAACGAAAGTATTTTTCTTCTTGAGGGACAAAATAAATTTAAATTCCATATTTTGTGGAAAAGGATTTTTGTCTTGCTCATTACTTTCTGACCAAGTATTCCATGTATTTAAATTATCAATGGTTGGCAACATTCCAATTAAGTTGATGGTCCCGTCCAAAACATGAATAGTCAAAGTTTGTCCATTTGCATGAGATTGAAGTGGTAAGTAGCCATACATTGATCCAAAAAACAGTTGTTGTCCTTTAAAGAGACCATAGTTGTTGGTAGAAGTTAATACATTTAACCAGTCGATAACAACAGGACCAGCAAATCCTTTACTGAATTCAGAAAAAATTGGATTATCTGATGATGGATTTAATACTACTGGACCAAAAACTTTGTTTCTTCCCTTGTTACGAAAGTGAAGACAAATGTCTTCAGGAGTACAGGTTGATTTAGTTAAAGTAGAACATTTTTCTTGTCTTTCATGACAATCAATAGAATCAAGTGATAATAAATGAGGCAATGTAGTATTCCCAGTAAAGTCGATAAATATGGATATTATTCCCAATGATGCTGAATCTTTTCCTTCCCATAGATGAAAAAATATTAGACATGGATCATCTTTAAGAATGTTTGTAAACTCAAACTCATCATGCTTCTTGATAACTTTGTTATCTATATTGCTTCAGAATCAAAAAGAAGAACTTATCAACTAAAAGTTTTAGAAAAGTATTTAATCATTAATTAACTTACTTGTCATCAATGACCACCAACTCTTGAACAATGTTGAGAATACAGTAATACAGAAAGTCATCATCAAACTTCATCGCCTTTTGCAACACTCCCTGAGGAAAAAAAAGAAACGAATGATTTATTATTTTTTGGTAAGATTAACACAAGGAAAGACTAACACAAATATACTCACCAATTTGTCTACAAAACTCATTTTGAGGAACAAGTATAAAGTTCTTCTTCTTGAATGATAATAATAAAAATCACAGCCACAATGTGTCACACGTCTTTTCATTTGTCTTCTTGACTCGTGCGTGTTTATCCTGGAATAAAAATGCCAAGGAGATTTTGGTCGAACTTTTGAAACTTTTGTTTTTTATCCAAGTGAGTTTTATTTTATTTTGTCCAAATCAAAGTTCAAATAATCTTGTTCCTGCTGAAGTCAAAAAAAAAATGGTAAGTTTAATCACTTATTATTTTTATTACTTTTATATTTAAAGAATTTGTTTTCGTTCTAGTCAACTAAAGAGAAAGAACTGTTGAGAGCTACACTTAAAGAAGTTGTGTATGAGTTGGCAGCTGTCAGTGAGGAAGGATGTCGTGAAGTTCACGTAAAATACACACCACAAGCAGAGGTACAGTTTGGAGCATTTTGGCAAGAAAGTTGTTGTAAAGTACGAGGTAAAGATTGTAACAACTTTTTATTTTGTTTGTCAATGTTTTTGCTAATCATTTATTGTTTTATTTTTATTAGAGAAAATCATCAGTACAACATCAGCAGCAGAAGCACAAGAAATGATTTTAGAGAACAAGAATGCCATTGAGAAGAGATTGAAAAAAATTGATGAATAATACAATGGAAATGTAAATCATATTATAGTGTACATTAATTTAGTAATAATATTTATTCATGAAATAAATCGAAATTGTATGTAATAATATATTATTTTGTAGTAATAATCTCAGCTTTCTCTCCTTTTCTGATAACAATTTTTTCACCATCTTTTGATACTAGTTCCATATTCTCCAAAAAGTCAGAAGGTAAAGTTCCAATTAGCATTTCTGTTTAGTACATAAAAAGTAACAACGGTTAGAGAAATTCACAATTGTTATTTCATTTCATAACTTACTCATCAATTCAATATAAATCTGTTGCTCTTCTACTGAGCCCTCTTCAACATCATCATTATTATATTTTGACAAAGTATCATTGACTAATGTTGGGAAAGCATTAAAAACTTTTTTGACATAAGCAGTAAAATCCAGAGTCATTCCTCCTGGCTCTTGAGCTTTCTCTTCTTTTGTTTGACAAGTTTCACAACAACAATCAATGGTTTTAAAATAAGAATTACCATATGAGACTAAAATTTCTTCTCCAGGTTGAATGTCTTTGATAGCAATAATAAACATTAGGAGTAAGCCTCTACAGTTGACAATACGATATACAGCATTGAAGTTTTTGCAGGAATGATTGACAAAACGTCCAGAGCTTCCACGATGTTTAGGATCAATAAAAATTGTTTTTTTAATCTTCTTATTTTTTCTATTCTTTCCACCACGAGACAAAATAAATGCATACACTGGAACCTTCCGATCTGGATTGGTAGTATATAAACCAAGAAATGGACAAATTACAGATCCACTAGATTAAAAAGAAGAAAAAACTCTAATTAGCATGTCATTAAATTAATTTAATTAAATGTCCTTACGATTTAGTAAAAACTAAAGCTTTCATTCCAATTCCATATAATCCAGTATCATAACATTCTCCAGGATAATATGGACCATCATCATATTTGTTGTTATCACATTGCTCAACACACTTGTCATTACATCGTTGATCTTTGAGATAATAACACTTGCATGTTTCAACATCACACTTGTCCTTACAATCACAGGTACATTTGCCTTTTGGATTTTTAAATGTTGACTTTGTAGCTTCTTTCATATGTTGTAGATCTTCTTGGTCACTTTCATCAAATTCATTGTTATTGAGTTTCACAAAACCTCCAATCTTTAAGTTTGGATTACGAATGATAAATCCATCTTCAATCACCAACTTTTTGTTGTTAGCTGCTTTGATCACATCAGGATGAATTTTCTTCTCCATAATTATTTATTAAATATTTTGGAGGCACAAAAAAGAGATTACAAGACTTGTGTTATTATTTTACACTGAAAATGTTTCGCTCATTTTTGTTCCTCTCACACTCGCGCTGTTGTTTGTTTGAATGTGACGTGATAGCAACGAGCTCTCACTTGAAAATCTAAACAAAAGTTGATGAGCTCGTCGTCATAATTTAGAATCAAAAAAGTAAACTGAAATTATTAACTTTCTGTTCCTCCTGTTGACAAAATGGCAAGTGCATCAAATTCAGAGGTTTGTTATTTTAGTCTTTAAGTTTACGTGCATTACATTGACCACTTTCTTTTTATCATTAGGATGTTTCACTACTCCTAAAATTAAATCAAGATTTAGTAGAGAAACTCTCAAACTTAGAGGATGTTAGAGTGATTGATGAAAATTCTGCAATTGCTGTCCAAGGCCTAGATATATCTCCTTTAACTTTGCTACAATGTGATCCATTTTTACAGAAAATTGGAATATATTCATCTGCATACTTTTGCTTTCAACCTCTACCACCATCAATAGCTAAAGTTCTTCAACTACTAAAAAGTCAATTGCCATCAAAAATTCCTGTTACTATTTTAGAAAAACCGTCATTTCATCGTTTTATCAAGAGTTGTGATTTTGATGAAGTATTAGAAGCTGTAAATCAGCCAATGTTTATTCAATTTAAAATTGACAAAAGAACTCCACTTGTAGATGCTATGAACAAGAATTTACAACTTCCACCTTTCTACTCAAGACAATATTTGGAAGATGGAAATGGAATTATGAAATGGTTGTGGCTTGGAACTAAACATTTTCTGTCATCATTGAGACATAATAAAAGTGGATCTCTGAAACTCATTCATATAGCTTCTGGAGAAGTTTCTGTATTTTTAGTAGAGATGAATGAAACAACTTTAGGACTATTATCTCAAAACAAGCAACCAAGTCTTTTACCATTGGACATTCTCAAGAATCATGTAGTTGCTAAATATTTACCTATAGGATCTATGATTGTTATTCCTCCTAATTATTCATATGCAATCTACTTCATAAAGGATAGTATTTGTTGGAGTATGGATTTTTTCTGTGTACAGAGTTTGTCTAGTCATATAGCTTATGTACATATTTGGGAAGAGAATATTCATCGCTTCAATATCTTGATGCTCAACTGTTTCAGACAAATCAAAAAGAAATTTTTTCACATGGCATGGAATCCTAATTACTCTGTAGAAGTTGTTGGAAAAATCAAATTTCAGTATTATCAATATTTAAGAAAATTAGCTGTTCATTATAATAGTCTTTCAGTTGATGTTAAAGAAAAAGAAGATCAATTTAGAGGGATTAGCTTAGATGCTATGTTTACTGCTGTCTTAAATGATGCCGTGCAATTAATTCGAGCACCAGTCAATACAAATGGATTTATTCCTTTTGCTCCTTTTTGTTATGCTGAACAAAATCAAGTTAATTTATTCCATGAGCTGATGAATCAAGGTCCAATGTTTACAACAGAAAATATTCCTTCTGGAGGTACATTTAGGTCATATTTTCTACCAAAACAACAACTTGATCATACAGTTATTAAAGGACTTCATGAAAATCCAGTTGTTCCTGCTGAATTCTTGGTTAAAATAGATGACAAAGGAAATACTCATCTTCACATTATGGATGCAGTGGAATCTTATTTTATGGAAGTAAATGGATTATTAATAGATCGACAGCAATTTATGGAAAAGAAAAATTCACAGCTAGAGTGTTTTCCTCTTGTATATAAGAGTGTCTATATTTGCTTGAAAAATGTTTTGTCACCATTTCGTTTTGCTATGAGAAAAAGTAAAGGAAACTCAACAATACAATTTGCTGTTATTAATCATCAAATGGTGTTGTTGATTAAACCAAAACAAAATAATCTAAATGAAATGGATGAAGTAATTATCGAAGACAACCGCCTTGCTACTGATACTATTTATTTCAACATTGATAACAATAAGTTTTATGATTTTTCAACTGAAACTCCTTATGAAGTTCCATTATTATCTTTGCCACCAGCAACTAGTTTCAATGAAGAAGAAGAAGATGAAGCAGAAGGAGAAGAGAACCAACAAAAAATATTAATTCCTCCATTTGTTGACAAAGATGCAGATAATAGACTTCCTTATTATGACACTACAATTAGTCCATCACAAGGAAAGCTAGATGCTTGTAGTCGTATGATCGAAATTGTTTATGCTATTGCCGATGAGACAGAAGATTTTTGCTTGGCTAATGGAATAGGAGCAATTGAGTTCAAGAAGTTGGTTAAAGAGAGATATTACAAGTATTTAACTCAACAAAGTAGTGATGATCAATTAAGTCAAGACAAATTAATGTCAATGGATTATGTAAACTTAAAATATGTAAATTATTCAAATTGAATTAATGAAATGTAAATTAATAGTACAACGTCTCCATTTTGCATGACTTTCATTTTCATTTTATTGAGAGCGGTAAACCAAAATCTTGCTTGCGAGTGAGTCATCGTTCATTTGTATCTCATCCTGTAGTTTTCTAAAGACATATTTTTTTATTTTTTTTTCATCATGGAAGACAATAATAATAAAATTTCTGATGTACAAGAGTACTTTAATTCATCAAGTAATAAAATTGACAATATGAGGGTTTTAATCTCAACTGTTAGACATTTATTGACAAACTGTAAAAGATTCGAAAACCTGGCACATGAATTGAAAATCAGTCCATCACATTTAAAATCTTTAATTAACTTATGTGAGAATGAAAATTTTAGTGTGACTCATTCTAAGATTTCTGAAGAAAAAATAGAAGAAATGAAATTAATGTTCCAAGTAGAATCTTTTCGACAACATCAAAAGGAAGCTATAATATCTATTTTGGAAGGAAAGGACACAATTTCTATTCAACCAACTGGAAGTGGAAAATCTCTTATTTATCAAATAGCAGCAGTGGTAATGTCATCAGGAACAGCACTTGTCATCTGTCCATTCAAGTCTTTAATCCGAGATCAAATGACTAAATTAAAATCATTGAATGTAAGTTTATTGTAATTAATAATAATATATAAATCAGATATTAATTTAAGCTATAATGTCAGATTCCAGTAGCAGCATTTGATGGAGATTTATCAACTGAAGTAAGAAAGAACCAACTATTGTGCCTTCATGAGTTCAAAATTGTTTTTGTGACTCCTGATTTAATAACCAAAAATAGTTCTCTACAAGATGCTCTTTCTCATATTCAACTTTCATTTTTCGTCGTGGATGAAGCTCATCTTATTAATAAGGACAAATATTTTAGACCATGTTTTCAACAATTAGAATTTTTGAAGAAATCATTTCCAAGTACTCCAATTTTAGCATTGAGTGGTACTATGACCAAAAGAGCTTTAAAGGATGTTGTATCAACTTTACAATTAACTGATTATACTTTATTCAAGTCATCTATAATTCGTCCCAATTTGGAATTAAAAATTATTCATGTAAAAAACATACAACAAAAATGTGAGCATCTTGTTTCTCTGTTATCATCAGATGAATTAAATCAACAGTCAGTCATTATATATTGTTTAACCAAGAGTGATTGCTCATTTGTCCAAGACTGGCTCAATATTTATTCTATCAAATCAAATATTTATCATTCCAAAATCTCACCTGAAGAAAAGTTAAAAGTATCAGAAGAATGGATGAATGACAAAGTGAAAGTTATGATAGCTACTACAGCTTTTGGTGTTGGAATTGACAAGCCTAATGTTAGATATGTTGTGAATTTTTCAATTTGTCACAGTTTAGAAGATTACTATCAACAAAATGGTAGAGCTGGACGTGATAAGGAAATGGCAAAATGTTTCATATATTATTCTTCTGAAGACATTTCAACTATTCATTCATTAATATTATCTGAAAATTTTACTTCAATTTCAAAATGTCATGCTCTACAAAAATTACATGCTATAAATCTTTTTTGCTTGGAGAATTTTGAATGTAGACTCTTGATGTTGTCTAACTATTTTAATGATGATTACAACGCAACCACTTGTAATTGTGACAATTGTGACAAGGGTGAATCTCATAGAAAAGTTGATGTTACTAAAGAAGCTCTTTTAATAGTTAAAGACTTGAATAAGTTGGATGAAGTAGGTTATGAAGGGAGAGTGACAATAGCACAATTAAGTAAAATTGTACAAGGTTCAAGAGATACAGATTGTACCAGAATTATGAAAGCTGTTGGAGGTGAAAAGAACTTAGAATGTTTCAGTTGTTTTTGGAAATGGAAGACTGAAGATATAAAAAAATTAATTATTTATCTACTTGTTAGAAAGTTTATTGATCAAGATATATTTAGAAGAGAAATCTCAGGAGGAACAAGTGTTGTTCACTCATATCTTCACCCTGGAACTAAAAGTCAACAATTTATTCAAGAGGAACCTGAAATATTTTTAAGCATTGCATCATCATTGAAAAAGCCGTTTAATGTATCTGTTCCTCTTCCTCCTTTATTTTCTCATCCTCAATTGATTGATTTAGTTCGTGAATGTCTTCAATTAAATAATGATAACTATTTATGTAATAAGTATACACTAGTTTATATATGTACAATATTATGTGTTGACATTGATGAAATTTTATTATTACCCGGTGTAAATACTGATAATATGAAACAACATTATAAAGATTTATTTATAATTTTACAAAAGTATCAAAGTACACATATTATAGATCCCATTTGGTCTAATGAATATGATACTTGGAAAGCAGAACAGTTTATAGAATTACAAAAAAATGTAAAAAAAAGTCAAAATGATCATGATAGAGTTCTCAGAGAACGCAATATTGTATGTAATACTGAAGAAGAACATATAATTAGAAAAAATGTTTTTGCACTCATTAGTAGTAAAAAGAATGAGAGAAAGAATGATGAAAATGTTGAAGTTGTTAACAAAAAGAGAAAAGTTATTTAAAATAATATATCTTCTGTCTTCTGTGTTGTGTATTTCTTTGTTTTTATGAATATGTTTATAAGTTTATCGAAAAGCATTTTTTCTATACTTATGCAATCCAATGACTCTTCTAATGAAATTAATTTCTTGAAAGCAAGTATCAAGAATTTGCGATATTATTATGACGCATAGTATAAGAACATGCGAGAGATTTGACTATAATGGATGTAAGCAAGGATATCTGGACCAATGTTGCCAATGAGATTACAGCAGGCTGTAATCTCATTGGCAACATTGGTCCAGATATCCTTGGATGTAAGTTAACAAGTAGTTACAAATTTAGAATTTCCTATCGGTTCCTACAATTAGAGCTTGCATTATTTCCCGGGAAATGCTCGGGCGGGGACCCCGAGACTATCGGGAATTTCCAGGGAAAAAGTAAGATCTGGAAACCCCGAGCTTACGAGACTCCCGAGGGAATTTTTCTACTATAACCAATTTTGAAAGAGGTTATACTGGCGCTTTCTTTTTACCACGCAGTAATTAGTTTTATTCATTGCCTCTTATTTTAACATTTTTCCCGGGAAACCCCGAGGCACGGGAAACTGCGATCGGGGAATTGTCGCCAGATGTCGAAATGCTATTGAACCTCCTCCCATTCTCCTCCTATTTTGAGAGGAAAGGGGCTGAGTTAAAATGAAGCGCTAAACCCACTAAATTTGAATTAGCACTGTTAATTTGCTAATTCAAATTTAGTGGGTTTAGCGCTTCATTTTAACTCAGCCCCTTTCCTCT